>JANTCA010073322.1:0-15290 GCA_024741275.1 Chironex yamaguchii
TACTCTGAGGAGTGTCAGACGAAAAAAGCTTTTAAGTATGATTTTAGCGCAATGTCGCAAATTTTCAAGGCGATTATAATAAATGTATTTTATCTTGTATTGTACTGTATTAGATGGAAAATAATGAACAGCATTACCACCAACGTACAACTGAATACTGCTTGTTATGTACTTGTTATGGACTTATTCAATTTTCTATCCAAACACCTAAATGTTTCTATCCATGTCACTGTTGCATCTGCTCTTTAGGTATTCTTATTACAACCAGTATCTCTGCTAGTTCCTTGATTATTATCTAAGTGTACATCAAGATTAACAACTACTAAGTGTCAGCGCTTTCACTGCTGTGATCATTATTGGAATTGAAGACACACATCCTTCTTGATGTAAAAAGACAACTGTAGTCAAACATAGCAAGGATTAGTGATGAACAATCTTGCACTAACAGCAGGACAGCAAGCTAGGAACTAGATATATGATACTTTAGCATGACTAACCAGTGATATAGACAGTGGCTCCCGCTTGTCCAAGCATCCTTGCAATTCCTTTTCCAATGCCACGTGATGCACCAGTTACTAAGGCTACCTGTCCAGCAAGCGTACCTACAAATTTTGACTCAAGTGAGGCCATGACTGTCGGTAGTTGGAACCTACAAGAATATACAACACCAGGAAAAGAACCTGTTGATTATTTTGCAACAAAAAAATCAATTTTACTGGCGCATCTGTACAGGTTAAGAAGAAAATCAGATAAAAAATATTAATAAAGGGTGTTCACTAATAATATACTTTGTAAGGCATACAGTCCTATATATACCTACATACAGACCTGCATATACCTGCATACATTATATACTAAATTACAGTTTGATAGTTAAAGAATGGAGCTAAAAGTAATGAATTTTATTGATCGACACAGAGTTAGTGCAACCAGAAAACAAGACATGCTGATTTTAGCTCGAGATCACAGCACTCAAAACTTCATAAATAAAATTCAAGGTGGGGATCTCCAGATAATTAATGTTCATGTACAAAGTTATAAATTCTAACTGAAACAAGATGACAACATATGCAATATGTCATATGCCATTGATTAAGTAATAAATAACTTTAAATTGTGCATGGTAACTAAATTAAAGCTACAAGTACCTTAAGTACACAGGTATACACTCTTCATATGGCAAAGATGAATTCTGTCACTTTGATAAACTGAATGAACAACATCCCAACATAATACTTTCTTTCCAAATAAAATGTGAGTGACTTTGGATGAACATTGATTGGTAGCTTTTCATAGTCCAATGCACCAGGAAATGGTCCATATGTTAACACACTTCAAATGTCATTTAGGTTTACTCCTATAATACTTTAGTTGCTCACGCACATGAACAACTCATTTCATTTTCTTAGATTGTCCATTAGCATTTTAGCTTTGCCTACTGGATCCCTGGATGTTGATGTGTACTTCTAAGCTTTAAAATAATTGCCATTATGGTGTCAATGAATGGTTTTCATTTCAATGACGTTTAGAGAGATTTCTAAAATACACAAAGAATTTGTTTTCCTGCATTACTGTCCAAAGAATAATCTAAGAACTTTCTTGCATTTTTATACGCAGACCTAATTAGGTAAAGATTTTTAGGCTCAAGGGTTCACTGCTGTAGTATGGTGACATGGTGACACACCAAGAGACACAGTGTGAATTTATTGCAACAGATACTGAGTTGCAAACTAGTTCTTAACTGACCATAAAATGCTAACTGGGACACAAAATATTTGTATTTTGCTGTATGTACATTACCAAATTCCTTGTAATGATGGAACTTTTAACACACTAGAAATTATGGAAATTGACTGAAGGCATCAGTACTAGATTTTGGGTGTAAGTGGCCCTGGTAGACATTCTAAAATAGTATCTAGTTTTCAGATCTTGCTTTAATTTCTTAATACTGAAACCATGTGTTAGAATAGATAGCGCTGCCTGTACAAACAGTGTGAATACTACATCGCCATATTGTCTATAGATTATTGATTTATCATCATGTGTTTGGTTGATTTGACTATTAGCTCTTGCAACATTACTCTAACTAAACTATGCATACAAAATTTGAGTCCAGAAATTTGTACCAGGACTAGAAAAGCAAAATTTTAAACCAAACACAAAGTGATGTAGCACTTCCTATAGTATGAGAGCATCACGATTATTATTGTCATTCGTCAAGTCCGCATTTTAAGGTCCAATTATAAATAGCTGTACCAACATCTCATCCTTACTAGCCCAACGATGGAGGGGGCACTGTGGAGGGGATCTCTCGAAACTTGCATCGACAAAAGTTTACGACTCACATGACCGAAGTCTTCATCCATAATTTCTAGCAATATGCAATCAAGACTTGGCTTTAAAAAATACAAAATTTGTAGTCGCGGACAGAAAATAAGTCATCTCTTCACATCGCAACAAATACACAGACGGAAAAATATTGATGGCCACCCTCTTTCTCTTCAAGGAAACCTCGGCAACTTGCAGCATTTGCAATAAAACTTTTTCTAGCCAGAGGTCGAGGGGGCGTGGCCTTCATGGCTCATATGATCATTGTTTACGACAAAAATATTGAGAACGACCAGCTGACAGGGGACAGTTTCTACAACTACAAACTGAAGTGGTACAAAATTATATCAATAATTTTGCATAAGAGACCAAAGAGAAATACGTACCCAAATTAATCTTGTTCCAGAGTAAAATTAAACTAAATTAAATTGGACAACTCAAGGTAAAATTGGTTTTTCGGGATAAAAAATAGTTCAGATTTTCGTGTTGGCTACACGAGGAAATAGTTTGTATCTTGATCAAGATGGTAGCTAAACGTGGATCACGTGGAGAAGCAATGGCTGACTGATACAATACAAGAGGTGAACGTGGAAAACCGGAATGGGCTCCGAGGTTAAGGAGGAGTTCGATCACAATAGTAATATTGAGAATTGCTATGCTGATATAGAACTCGTTACGTAGTTACGTACTCCCATCCTGTTTTTGTTTACTGTCTGTAAAATTGCTGATTACCTAGAAATAAACTACATTCGATCTTTCTATTCTCTTAAATTTACCATGTTTTATGGTTTTGCCCTCTTTTGTCATTTGATCTATCGGCTTAGGGTTTTTAGCCACTTCGATGTTTATCATAGAACTGTGTTAAGATTAAGCCTTTTGGATCTGATCAAAGTTATTAACTATGATCTGACGGAGTGATCACTGGCCCTCCGTCACTGCCCTTGTAGGTCTTACCCATTGGACTTGTTATTGTTATAGGTTTTTTATTAACTCTCTGAAACACAGTTCTCAGATAATTCAAAGTCAGGCACATGTTCAAATATTCAATTACATTGGCTTTTTTTAATTCTTTTAGAACACTCACTAGTAGGCCTACACATTGCAGGTACGTTAGCTATTTAATCAGCATAAATCCTAGTACACTTAATTTCGTTAAATAAATAAAGCGAAGAGAAGAGAGCAACATTATCAAAACAGTATATTTTTGTAAAGAACTTGCATATTTGTTATATTTTTCTTAAAGAACAATGAACGATGAGCACTGCAGATGTCTACGAGTGACAAAAAATCATTTTGATAGAATGTATATTTTCGTAGTCTAGTTTCCATTTGAATCATATTAATAAAGGCATTGTTACAGTATAAGTTGTGGATTTGAAATCTGCCTTATAAGAAACTTTTAGAGTTACTACATGCTTATTCCACGTTTAAAGGTTGGTCTGAGATTTCCAAAATCACAATTTCCAAAACACAAAACATGAATTTAATTATATTTCACAGTAACGTTTTCTCCTCGAGAATGGATAGTATGGAGTCAAAGTTGCAGAAAGGTTTAAATATCGTAGTTGCAGTCAGAACTCATGAATGTGAGTCATGCTGGTCTCCCTTGTCTTGATGCAAATGTTGGCATACAAACGAAAACCTCTGTTAACTGAGAACTATCTAGATAACACAAAAAAGTTGAATTTAAATATTATAACTGGCTCAATATCACAGTATCAGTGTTTTGATTAGGTTTTTGTATTAAAGATAATTCTTAGTTGTTCTTCACTTGCCATAAACATACATAGAAAACAATGTAAATTATAATCGGATTTACTCACTTTATAATTGCGTCTTTTAGATTTCTTTTTCCTTTTGATAAGTGATATGATGTTTCTTTCGAAAAGAGTTTATGAGTTAATGAATTGAAATCTGCAGCAGGTTACGAAGTATTTAGCATAACAGAGTTGTTACTTTTCTTATATTTTCAGCAAAATACTGCTTTTCATTCAGAGCCGAAGGTGCCCATGACTTTAGTCAGCCTGATGTACTGTGTCTGTGGGTCCGGAGGTGACTGGTGAGTCTTGAATAGGGTTTGAATGCTTACTCACATCCAGAAAAAGTGTGTTGGTGCTGTAATTAAAGTGGACGCAGCCTGGACTTTGCACAGAGCGTGCCTTTTATGCCCAGCGTGCCTTTTCTGCTTTCAGTTGCAACGGTTCCTTTAGTGAGATCAACGCACCAGCTTGGTTGGCTCAGAGAAAGCCGCTTGTTGATGTCAATGCCTAGATCCTGAGGGACACTTTGAAACGTCTCTTCCGTCCCCCGACTGAGCGCTTGCGCTAAAACTCTTCTACATACAAAAGCTGTTCGGGCAGTCGGCTGTCATGCAATGCCTAGCAAAATGCGATCCAAACAGACCTCACAGGCCTGCAAATAACGGTAGGATAATTACATATTGAGTTGATGCCTATTTAACCAGAAAAACAGTTGAAGGATCATTTTATCAAATTTATAAATTATATTAAAAAACGTTGCAAAGTATACGTATGTTAGGTATGTTTTTATATCAGTGTCGCAAATTTTCAAGGTGATTTTCATGTTTTGTACCACAAAAAGACTGTTCGGCTGTAAGTTTTCTATAGAGAATGTTTAGAAACAACGAAAGCTAATCAGGATATTCTGCTACCAGTTTTGGATTTAAAATGTTGTGCCTTTGAACAACAGAATATACCGTACATCCTCATTTATCCGAACGTCGCTTATACGAATCTTGTTTATCCGAACGCCACAAGTGATAAATCTATTTACGAGTGATTAAAAACACCAATCGATGCTAACAGAGTGATTTTGCAAGTTATTTCAATGTAAAATCATTAAACGTTTCTTCAATGTGTCAACATACTTGATAAAACCGCGATCTTGGCACCAAGAAACTTGTGCGGACCTTATGCACGCGTTTAATCCTTTTGAATGCCGGGACTGTGTGTCCGGTTGTGGTCTCCTTTGTAATGAATTGACAATTATGCGCTAAGAATTACATAACAGAAAACAAGTCTTTGCAGTCGTCATCTGAGCCTTGGAATTCTGTTGGAGATCTTGAGTGGTGATGTGCGGAAGATTTTACATTTTTAAGGACAAATATATCATCTTCGTTAATCCGAATTTTCGGCTTATCCGAACAGTTACGCATCTAAGTTTTGATAAACGAGGATTGTACTGTACTATAGAGCAGTGACGTGTAATTGGTGGGGTATGAACCTCCCCACTTTTGAAAATGTTTGCCAATGCCATCTCACTAACGTGTAATAAGAAGTTTTGATGACTGCATCGCAAAGATTTCCTCAGAGGTAACCCGTGAGACCCCCCGCAGCTTTTCCGTGCTGTACACGCTCCCGCTAGATAAGGTCTTTGTTGAAGGATAATCAATTAAGCTCTTTGTGAAGCTGCTGAGGATTGTACGAAAGCGTCCACATGATATTTTTATGCTATTTCTTAAGGAACTCTCCAGGCTCTTGTTTCAGCTACAAAGCCAATTGGACATGAAACTTTAAACAGTTATACTTAGTCCAACCCGAAAGCGTGATGGAAATTTGACACTGCTATTTTGTCTTGACTTTGAAAAGACGAACTAGGAAATACTCAAGGAGTGAACAATGTCGCTTGCATAATCTATATAAACATCACTCAAGTTACTTCATCTTGATTTGATGTCGACCGTAGCAGAGGAATATCTTTGGAACACTTTACTAAGGTAAGAGTATGTAACTTCTTGTTACTTATATTCTGTGACTGGCCATTTCATGCACTGTTAGCCTAAATCATACGTCAATGGAAGTCGTGCCAGAATCGTGCTGGAATCGGATGTGTGTGCTTATCTAGTTACTTGTTGACGTTTGCGAGCGTGATAACAAGTGATCTTTAGGAGAACTCATGAACATTGTCAGGATATTGAACTGGCCTTGTCAGTTTACAACAAGTGTTATTGGCAGTATATGTTGGGGTATACTTTGTACAAATACTGAGAAGCAGCTTTTGACAACTAAAATGCGTGTTTTAATAAATAACTGCTGTGACCCGCTTATCATTCAAGCTACAGTTAATGTGCGTGAGTAAGTTACATAAGTCACATAACTTAAGGTTTTCCTTAACTGGGCAGACTACACTCTTGATTGGTCAAACGCAACAATGAAAGGCTGTTCTTTCACTTCCTGTCACAGTTAAGGAATACATATTTTACATTATTGGCTGCTTTTCAATGTAACTCATGTCTTATCTTCCAAATTAATAGTCTGAAGAGACATAGGAAGAGTTAAAGTGAAGCAGTTTTTATGTAAACCTTGTCTTTAACAAACTACCCGCCACGCAAGTGGAATAGCTCGTGCAAAAAATACTTCCATACATTGCTGTTGAGGTCTATGATGTGAATTATTGTTAACCGATACGAGATTAGTTCTGCTTAAGAATTTACTATTGTTCCGTATTTGTTACGAATTCTTCTGTAGTTACCCAAAAGCCACAGAATTCCATTGCTAAAAACCGATAATTGAAACTAAGGTTGCGATGTAAGAAAATCTGGACAGAGATCCATCCAATGATACTCGATGGCTTTGAACAAGCAAAAAACAGCCCAAACATCATATTCAGAGTTGTTGTAGGAGAGAATTAGAGTTGCGGTGGAATTAGAAAAAGTGAAGGACAGTTACTGTTGTTGACATCTTAGGCGTGTGCTCTGAAAAAGGGAGGAGGGATATAATGTTGCCTCCCAGAGGCGGCGCCGGTCGCCGAAAGTTAGAGAGGTGGCGACTCAGTCATCAAGATTGAAGGGTTAGGCCTTTCATGCAAAGCCACACTCGTCTTTACAAATATGATGTAACATTATGTAATAGATAGCGCATTATATGATTAGCTTCACTTTTCAATACTTGCAATTGATCATGCCATTATCTAAGATAGTATCCATGATAATATTTCGTCCTCATATTTGGGCTAAGTTAAGGAATCGGACCTGGTGAAAATTGGGGAGGATATGCCGTCTCATCCCCTCTACGTGTTGCCACCTCTGTTGCCTCCACTATTGGCAGATTCCAAACAAATCATATTGCATGATGATTGTTAGAATTTTGTAGAGTCAGAATACCTAAGAATAATCTTGGCATGTTTTACATGAAAGATTAAGTTGTTTAAGGTATTTATTGTGCTACTTTTCCCATGCATTTGATATTCTGAGACTCCCATGTTTTCTCCAGACCGACTATTTGGCTCTACGCCCTGGTGCACTAGAGCAAGGACTGCGTACAGATAATATTGGCTGCTAGTTGCACGTCGTTTTTCAATATGTGAGTACCGTAGAAAATTGAGAGTTTTGCAGAGCATGATCGTGAGGCAATCGACTGTTCTGTTCTCCAAGGACTTTACGTTTGAGCTATGTAGTAGTATTAGTATGGATGCCCCCAAAACCGCTAATCTGGATAGTTTTGACAATAATAGTCCTTTACATTATACAGATTAAAAGTTTCTTCTGTCTTGTAACCATCCTTCTGTGTAAATGAAATAATGAAATTTCGTAGGTAGCATTTTGGGCGGATTTTATTGATGAAACTTTGATATCTCTGCTATGCTTGAAATTTCTATGCTTCACGTATTGATTAGGCGTTCCCCCCCAGATACCAACGATTTAATACTTATTTGTATATAAGTCGACACACTGCTATCTTTCTCACAATAGGTAGTTGTCTAAACATATAGCAAGTTCGAGGCAGCATCAAAATGAAAATGCTAGAGGCAAAATTCGTTGGTACACTTGCTGGTCAGGTTGCTTTGGTAACAGGAGGTTCGCGGGGCATTGGAAAGGGCATTGCAAGTATGCTTGGTCAAGCGGGAGCTACTGTTTATATAACAGGTGGGACATAAAATGTTGCTTTAACATGCTTGATGTAATGAAATACGACATTATATTTATGTTATGTTTGAGCGACTTTTCTTCATCTAGCAAAATTGTGAAAAATATGGATTCATATTTACCTTATCATGAACTATCAACTGTTTTAACCTCGGAAAAAATATAATACAATTGTAATTCAAAGGTAATTTAGGACAATTGAAAAGGAAGAGCGAGAAAACGATCAGCACATGACATGAGAAGGCGCCAGGTGTTACAAGAGAGGAAATGGGAGTCAGGGTTGGTGAGGAATTTTGGAATGACTTGGACCGACAACGTTCGCCAATGCTAGACAAGAGCAAGAAGAAGAAATAAAAGACGAAAAAAAGAAGAAGACCAGTCACATGATGCTGGTGCTGCTGATAGCAACAGATGCCGAAAAATGTTTAAGAGTTTCCTGCGACATAAATGAGTCTGGGAACTTGTATTTTTATAGTTGTAATAAAGTAAAAGAATATCCATTTTTACATTTTGCTACACTTAAATGTTTTTGTCCCATATTAAGGATTTGGATGTATAGAAAGTGAATTTGTCACGAATTGCTTTTTACTGATAGTGAAAGACGCACGTCCGCATTTCCGATTTTGTTGGTGTGCTGTGTAAGAACTGTCTGACTCAAAAACTCGTTTTAAACTCCAGGAAAACAAAATTGCTTCAATGCTGCCATATACAAAACTTCGTTAACTTTATTTGTAGTAAATGACGTCAAACTAAAGCAGCTTATCTCTTGTACTCGATATCAATGATCAGTCCGTGTCTTTAAGCCAATGCTATGTCAATACACAAGCGTAACCGTTAAACAATTTTTTGTTGAAATATCCGTTTTACGCCAATCATCTGCATGTTTCCGTTATGATTACGCAATCAGTGTTAGAACGAGGCTGTATCTATACCGTGTATATAGTGTGTTCTTTGATTGACTCAGTCGTGCTGTACGTGTTCGTAACACGTGGTGTGTAAGGGATGTTCTTTGTTCATTTCTCAGTAACTTAAGAGTAGAACTTGTATGGTGTTTATTGGAGGCGCAACTTCTTAGCGATCTGCGCGACTCGTCCGACTAAGTTTAACATTTTTATCTTTCTTCACCTGCACACCTAATGACACTTTCATGTTGCAAACTAACTTCTTCCTAATTTGTGTTTTAAATCTCTCCGTAATCTGTGTTACCGTAAAACCTAACAAACGTCACTTTTGCGGACGAATTTTGAAACGATAGTATTTACAGGGAAGTGGCAAAAAATGTCACTTATATGTGAATTGTACTCATGGCTCTCGGGTTTGTGGTTTACCAAATGTGCTACTACGGCCTTTTGTGTTGAAATTGCCAAACGCCGTGACGTGTTTGGTTTTACGGAAACCTTAAACACACTTAATTGTCCTTATATTATCTTCACTGTCCTTGCAGTATCTTAATTATTCCTGGAGATTTGCCAAAAGCTTTATGAGATGGGTTCGTTGTATAAATAGATTTTATTCATACTGTTATTGTTTCGTGCTACTGTATTAAGATTTCTAAATATCATTTAATAGGACGCACTCTGAATGCTGCAGAAGGTTCCAAGGGTAGTTTATCGTCGACAGCAGAACAGGTTTGCATTACACTTATCTCTGCTTTGTGAATGACGCATAACTTTTATAAGGACAGGCGCTCGATGGCGTAGTCGGTCTTTGGAAATCGGGGGGCAAGACATCTACAAAATAATAGATTCGTCAGTTACCTCTTCATTTAGTAACACTGTAGCCAAAAACACCGTTGCAAAACGGGACCTGGAAACCAGCTTATCCACCAGAAACGTTGGCACGCGGTTGCTAGTGAATTCCAGGATGGAAAGTTTTGTATTTATAGCTAACAATTGTTAACAGAGTGTTTTTGAAAATGTTCACTTTGCCGAAAAGTGGGGGGGGGCAATTGTCCCCTGCTCCCCGGTGACTACGGCCCTGTACTCGCTCCTTGACCGAAGTAAAGTCATAGTCTGCTACGTCATTATCGCTTTGCTCGTCTGTTATTGTATGTTATTATCTCCTAACGATAATAACATACAATAACAATAAAGATCTACTCAAAGATCTAGACTTACGACCTACAGAGATAGGGTATTCTCAATTGCAGCTATAAAACGGTGGAACGCCCTTTTCACTCTGGATTAATTAGTTTATTACATAGTTGTTTAAAAAAATATCTACCTTTTTATAAGAACATTTTGGCTGTATCCTTTCATTTGTAGTTCTTATGAGGCATAGAGCTGTAGTATATTATTTTTTTATAAGCAGCTAGTTTATAAGCAACAGAATGTGATTCGAAAAATTATTAAGCAACTACAAAAATATTGATGCGTGAAAATATAAAACACCACTCTATTTATAGGGCCTGGTTGTGTGAGAAATTTCAGAGGGCTGAAACTTTTATCGTGTATTCATTTTAGGCATCGTTACCTTTTTGTTGTTCTGTGTTATTGTGTTTTGACTAGATCAATATATAATGTATTCTGAAAATATGGTTTCATTTTTGGCTTTCCTTGCTGTTGTGTAATAACTGAAAAAATGTTTTGAAAAATTAAGCAACCATTATGCAACCATTAAGCAACCATTAAGCAACCATTAAGCAACTTGAGATCCAAATTTGGCTAAGAAATAAGCAACTTAAGATCTGATCAAAATTCCAAGTTGCTGATTAAAAAATCGTGTGTATATGGTACTATGTAAATGCATTTTCATTTTTGTTGTATTTATCATTATCAGTAACGATGTGTTACTTGAAAGTAGATATTTTACTGCAATAAATCATTAGTCATCATTCGGATTAGTATTATCATAATCTTGATTATTATCACAGTCAAATTTTTTTACGTGATTGTCCACTTCGAATACAGGAATGTAATTCTTACGTCATGCACATATTTCTGTTAGTTTATACTGTAAAAACTTTTTTTAATTTCCCATTCTTGTTTCAAATAGTTAATTTAGGACTTAATAATATTATTTAACTGCGATCTCTTAATTTCGCTATTTTCGCACAAAAAACTCCTTTTAGATACGACTCGAAGGTGGAAAATGCATACCTGTACAATGTGATCATGGAAACGACGAAGACGTAAAGAGGCTGTTTGACAGGATATCAGCAGAGCAAGATGGGAGACTTGATATCCTGGTCAACAACGCATTTGCTGGTGTCAAGGTCGGTATTATAAAAAGATTTCCAGTATGTCATATGGCCGCATTTACGTCTTTGCCATAATCATCACAACTTCAGGGGTGGCAAGAGTTAAAGCAAACCTCGGGCAACTTAGTGATCCCAGCTTGATACTTTTATAGAAACATCTAGATAGAGAATGCGGTCTTGTTCGTTAAATTTGCAGTCGGATGGAAAGTAAAACACAAATGTAATAATTGTTACACTTGATAATCCCTAGTTTGTAATCGGTAGAGCATTGCTATCCAATGAGGACTCAAAGGCAATACAACTTGCAGAAATAATTTTTAAGGTAGTATTTACTTTTCTTCGACATTTTTTCTCTTGTCTCTATTCCAATTTCCATATCCGGATCAATGTAGCTAACAACAACACTTTAGCATCTACTATGTACAGCTACAGCACAGAGATTGGACTATACTTTGGCCTTCACTAAGAATACAGGTTATGTAAATTCACCCTGAAGATTTGTGTTATTGCGCTAAAGACATACTTCAAGCTTTTTCCGTCTGACACGAATAAGAGTATGAATCGTCAGAAAGGAAAGTATATGGCAAAAGGCGATTTTCAAAAAATACCACTGAAGATTGTACAGCTTATTCCTTCATTTTAATCGGTATCAAGGGCTAAGGCTACTTTCTTACTGTGAAGTTGCCATTCCTATGTGAGCCCTGTCAAAGAATCTCTATCCCCTTAAAGATACCAAAGGTACTTGTACATGGGAAATGTCAAATAGACGTATTTCCAGGGGCGTTACATGACCCATACGTTGGTGGATTTGAAAAAGGAACCTTTGGCTCGTGGCTCTGTTGGCTTATGAAATGTGCTATTACTGCCCTTACTGGTTAGCATTGTATTTGGTCCTTTTGCTTCGTTACAGGAACGGAGTAAAGTATACTGAAGTTTAATATTGTATTTTGCTGTATGCTTGTAAATTTCGTCTTAATCTTTTTGTAGTTTATGAGACAGAATATGGGAACTCCATTTTACAATATGGTAAGACAAAACATGGAAGTCATTTTTTTAAGACCATAATGCAGTAGAATCTCCATTAAGCAGGCATTTCTGTAAAAGTGAATGATAAGTTTAAACTTGAAAGGATGTTTTATGTTCTGTACGTCTAGAACCTTCTAGAAAATGTTATGTACCTCTAGAACCTTTTTCAGAAAATGTTATGTACTTCTGATACCTTCTAGAAAATGTTATGGACTTCTAGAACCTTCCAGAAAATGTTATATACATCTATGAATCGTTTTGAGTACCATCCTATTTGGAAGTGATACGTTTGTTAATTATGACATTGAAATGCTCTCAATATTGCCTAGTTGGTCTTAGGTGGTCTTTTTTGTAAGCATTACCATAGAAACCGTTCTCCTAACATATCATGTAGAATGTGGTGAGGGTGTCTACCTTCCTATAGATCCCAGACGTAAGCTAGCGTTGAGTTGTTGTCACATTAAGAAGAAGGACGTGCTTTTTAGGGTAGTCACTGGCCCTTCACTCATAAGGAGAAGCCTCATACCTTTCAAAAGCAACAAGTGTATATCAATCAAGTAAGCAAGCACTATGTCAATCACAAAGTCAGCCAATCAGTTAGTCGGTCAGTCAATCAGTCAATTAATTAATAAGTCAATTAATTGACTGGTCAGTCAGTTAATTAGTCAATCATTCAATATCAAGCAATATCAAACAGTCAAGAGTTATTTTGCAATCACACAACAGGAAAGGTGGAAATCCTTGCCAGGTGAAAATAGCAAGTTGATGTGTGTAACAATCTATTTAATTTTGTTCTTTGCAACAAAAATATTTCTTCTCTACCACAATTGAAATGAAACAATGTTTTTAAAGTTTTTAATTGTTTAACATCGAGTAGTATTCAATTTCTTTCTTACTTTGATTGAACACTTTTTTCTTGCATCAGCCAATTGAAGGATGGGATATTTTGACGACAGTAGGCGTAAGGTATGGGGTGCTTCATGTTTTAATTTCTAATAATTAATGACTGTCGTCAACTTTGCTGAGAGTGCTTAAGTTATTTACTGTTTATTACTATTAAAAAGGATTTTCTCCAATCTTCAAAGTTTATACCTTCTACAAAACCATTACAAGTACACTTTGCGATATAACTCTTTGCTAGCAAAATTTACTTTGCTCTAAAGACTAAACAATACCTCATCTGGTAGAATTATTTTAATGACACTGAGAATCCGAGACAATTTGTGTTCGGTTCATATACTAAACTATACGTTTGTTACTGTTTCTAATTATTGTTTTCTTTTTCAGATCAAATTTTGTTTGTGCACACCATGCTGCGCAGCTGATGATTCCTCGAAAACGAGGCTTGATCGTAAACATTTCTTCTTTCGGTGGACTGAGGTATCTATTCAACACCGTGTATGGAGTTGGAAAAGAAGCCGTAAGTAAACAAAGTTATCTTTAAACAGGCATCTGTTTCCCTCCAACACAGTTCATATGTTCTAACACACGTACGCAGTTCGTATGGTACTGAGTTAAGAATCAGCTATAGGGAGCTTTGCACTCGCAAAAGTAACTACGATAACTATTTAAAACTTTTTGCTAGTGACTCTGATATGTCAACTAACAATTTTAAAGAGTTGCAGTGAAAGTAAAGACAGCCTTTAGTTTGCTTTGATAAAAGCTGAATGAATTGTTAAAGTGTACAATGCTCGAAATAAAATACTTACTTACTTACTCACTTAAAATAACTAAAATGACTGGTAGAAAGATGCGACAAATTCAGGAGAAAAAGTCTGTTAGCTACAGACAAAAAGTCATGCACGGTTATTTCCAAAAAATCATGGTAAGCGACGAAGGCATTGATAAGCAACATAGCCAACAGTGGCTGCAGGACAAGTATCTGTCTTCACATTTTGCAGCATATGCATGCGCGATACAAGGGCAAGGGATACCAACAGAGTACCTTATCAACAAGAGACAAGGTGATTCTGTTTTATCACCCACTGTAAATAACCGATGCCGCCTCTGGAAATCAAGCATTGAAGTCATCACACACATTATCAGCTTGTGCCTAATGATGTCAAGTCGCTACTACCTGCCCATGCGCCACGACTAAGTCGCGACAGCCGTTTTCATGTCACATTTGAAGAAGCACGTGGGTTTCCAAATGAACATGAGTTTATCAAGAAATATAGTGATTATGAATACTGGTGGAACGTTCGATCAACACTTCAACAAAATTGACCCATAACAAGCCTGATATTTTGATTTGGAATAAAGCAACAAAAACATGTGCAGTTGTTGAGATAAGCTTTCCGACTGACGTGAACATCATGAAGAAAACAAAAGAAAAACTTGACAACAATGCAGCCCAATTAAGAAACTTGCAAATGCTATACCGAGACTACAAATTCAAAATGGTTCCTGTAATAATCGGTGCACTGGGGTACGTCCCGAAAGACTTAAAAGCCAACTTGGAAATATTAAACTTTAATGAGAAAGAAGCGGAAAACGTCAGCAGAAAGCTACAGACAATCTCGGTATCAGGCACAGTCAAAATCGTGAAGATTTTTGTGGGATTTATAATGTAAAACCTAGCCGAGAACTGTTATCCTCAAACCTTTTGTAGTTTTTGTTTAGCTTTTTTAATATTTATTCCCCTGTCCTTGTTCTGTGGTTTAGAACCGGACTATTTTCATTGCACATACAATTTTAATATTGGAATATATGAATGAAATCTTACTTACTTACTTACTTATTTACTTACTTACTTACTTACCTACTTACTTACTTACTTACTTACTTATTTACTTACTTACTTACTTACTTACTTACTTACTTACTTACTTACTTACTTACTTACTTACTTAC
>JANTCA010073333.1:0-15289 GCA_024741275.1 Chironex yamaguchii
GCATCTGCCCGGTAAGCAGAAGGTCGCGGGTTCGGATCCCGCCCTGGACGTACGATTTGTTTCTCAGAAAAGCAACATTCTAACACTCATTTCAATACAACGCAAACGGTCATAACTGCAGGGTCACAAATCAGTCACAAATGTGTTATGGGTTTAATGAAGGAGCAGTTAGGACAAGATCAATATCATGGAATGCTTGTAGATGACATCAAGAAAAGAAAGGTCCAGTATTCAGGCCACCAAGCAAGAAGAGGGAACACCTTAGCGAATGTTTTTATCAAAATGAAGATTGAAGGAGTAAGAACTAGAGGAAGGCCCCAGAGACAATGACTGGATGATTTAAGGAATGGTCGGGACTAACACATGCACAGATGAAAGCAACGACCATAAATAGAGAACACTGGAGGAGCTGCATTGGTCAATGTGTGCGCCCACGGCCAAAGGCTAAGGATCAACAACAACAACTAGTGAGCGAGGGAAATGCTGAAGATCCAGATAAGTTTACATACCGTGGGATATGCCACAGCGTGCACTGCATGATTTGTATGAGGAGCATAGCACAGGTATAAAGGCAAGTTTCCATTTACCGTAAAAGACGAAATCAGCGCACGGGGCGCTTATTTAAAAAATAAACTTTTAGAGGGGACGCTTATTCGGCAGGAGTGGTTATTTGGCAGGGGGCGCTTATTAATTTTTGCTCATACCATGTAAAGGAGAAAATTTATTTTCAGTGTTTTCCAGTTCGTTTTCTGAAGAAGATTATAACAAATGTAATACACACTCGATGAAAGAAATGGAAGGTGCTATATAATGTTACTTTCTTCATCCTCTTCATGGTCTAAATCAAGCATTAGAAATTCAGGCCCTGCTGTTGCAAAATAGTTTTCCTCAGTTTCAAACGGGTCAACGTCTTTTTCGCTTAAGATTAACAGTTGGCTTTTTAAAATCCCCCTTTCAGCTTTGGAAGACTGCTTTTCTCTGAAACAATGAATGAGATCGTCTTCTGACCCATCAGTTGCTAGGTTTAAATTTTGAAGATTAAAAACAAATATTCTCACTTTGAGTTGGCTTATACGGAGGCCAAGATCATTAAACGGTCAATTATAAGATGATTTCTTATTTTTAGGTATATTGAAATACACGTTGACACTAAAATATGCTGTTTTTGCTAAATTCAGTTATGGGCCCCGTCTGATTTTTGGTATTTAAATTTGCGCCCCTTTTGTTTAGGTGCGCTTATTCAAGCAGGGAGCCCTAATTGCAAAAATTGCCTTAATTCCGGGTCGCTTATTCGGCAGGGGCGGTTATTTGGCAGGGGGCGCTAATTTCGTCATTTACGATAAGCGAATTTTTTGTGAATAGAGGCTATTTCGCTAGGTGCATTTGGTCATTTGATTCAGCGCCAAAAATGTCTGAATGACGCACTATTATTGGTCAACAAAAGAGAATGTTGACTTCATTTGTCCTATTATTGGTGACTACGCTGAGAAGTTGAAATTTTTTTAGCTTTGACATTTCGCCAGGGAAATCACCTGTGTCTGCAAAGGACAAAGGTATTATAAACGCTGACGAATTGGACAATGTTTATATCCCCAATTTTAAAAGGATTTCTTTCCCTAGTAATATAAACAACTAGCTTAGTTAACTCCCCTTCTCTTACAATTATCATTCCCGTTCTGCTGTTCGCTTACGTGTGTTCACTCGCATGCTTCTAACTCAAATTTTAATCGTCCATCAGTCATGCTTTGATATCATGTCTGGCTCCTATTAGAAGAAAGAAGCACGAGTTTTTATCACGCATACTTAAGTTGGCAAGGTCAGATATCGAGAGGATAAAGGCACATAACAATTTTGAGTGAAAGACAGAACGTTGAAACAGCCTCCTGATTATTTTTGGCTAAAGTTACGTAACGTTTGATACTTCAATTGTTAAAGTTATCTGGATTCGAGACAGTAGAGAGTCTCAGGTGGTCTGAAATGAACTTTGCAATGGGAGACATGTCAGTTTCCGCCATGGATGGCAATCACCTCCGTGTGTGAAACTGAAGGACAAAGCTGACGAAAAATTGGCAATCGTTTATGACAAGGCTGCCATTTCATTTTTTTACTTTATTCTTTCTTTGACACTCCAATAGAGCCTTACCTATTGCGTCAGAAGAAAACGCGTTGCGTCATATAAGGTAAAATCGTTTTTCTGTGTGGCAATCTCTTAGCCACCCACACTTGCATTGAAGTTAATGATGCCCATGCTGGCATACTCTGGATGCTATTTGCTTTTGTTTTCTTGAAATTTATTTTAATGGCTTGAAAAACCCTTTCTCATCAGAACAATTGCCTTTAATTTTGTTATGATAACGGCTACACGATAAAAGCATACGTCATCACCAGGGTTGCCTTTAGAACTTTTGATTAGGACTCGTAATTATCAGTAATGTCAAAAGCAATTTCTATAGCAGAGTATAGTTTCATCTATTTTGTCAGGTAAATAACCTTAAATCGGGATCAAAATTGAATTTAGCTGAGCTAATTAAACTGTTTGTCGCGTTATCCCTGCCACTCCACGGTTAGTAAAACCTTGCCCCAGTAATGCAATGTTTATTCACTTAACTAATGTTGTAATGTTGCCATATACATATACTTTCCTTTCTGACGTTTCATACTCTGAGGAGTGTCAGACGAAAACAGCCTATTAAGTATGATTTTAGCGCAATGTCGCAAATTTTCAAGGCGATATTCAAGTTCTGTACCACAAAAAGATTGTTTAATGTTGTATTGTTTGGCAGGATTAATAGTCGCCAAATCGCATCATATGAATTTGGAAGAAAATATTGTATGCGGAAAATATTGGTTGAGGTATTTATTATGTAAGGCTTGTGCATACTGGTATTGTTATGAAGACAATTTGACCGAACCAATGATTGATTGCCAATGGAGTAACACAACAGGCAATTTGGACTGTGCTTCTTGCTATTTCCTGTTGGTTTCTTTCATGTCCAATAAACTCCTTGACGTTATCAGTAGGCTATTGTCTTGCTTGGAGTGAAAAAATAGTCTCTGCAGCAGTAATATAAATAGCTTGCAATTGAAATCCAAGAAATCTGGAATGACTTCTGTTGTTTTGTCAAGTACAAAGATCGATGCAACAAGTGATGCATGTTGCCGGTATCGTTTAACTGACATGTAGGATGACATCCGAACACATACTTTATATGTCCAAGATAAACCAGTCGTGGTTGAAAATATACCCTTGGAGGAAGAAGTTCCGGGTTTAATTCGGAACTTACTGGATGGCGGCAAAATATCTGCAAAATACAGCCGCACCATAAGTCACTGCAAATTTTACTTTTACCCTTTGCCAACTCAAGATAATTATCCTAAACGTTGATTGAAACATGTCGTCAGCGATCATCACTGATGCAAATGTTCACATATGCTGCACATTTGTGATCATCTGCTTTCCTCCTGTCGCCAAAAAGACAAAATGTTTATGACAGCAATGTGCTGAGAAAATTTTGCTGTAGTAAAAACCATGAATGCTGCGAGAGATCACTGATCGATTGACTATTCCCTTGAATAACAAAGTACGGTATTTCGAAGCGTCCAAGTGATCACACGAAAGCTGTGTACAGTAATGCTATCTGAGACCACATTCACAGAGGAACGGGTCTATACGCAAATTTTTATGGATACGTATTATGCTTACACGGGGACAGGGGAATTCTGTCTAGCTTAGATTTACCCGCTGAGTCCCTGGACGGATGGATCCGATTTCTTGGAGGCCTCGTGCAAAGATCTCTGGATCAGATCCAAATGAGTGAGACAGGTAGGAAATGAGACTGATAAGTTCAATCAAAGCGATATTTGCATTTCAAACTGCTTGGTTCACGAAATGCAAGTCCTGATTTGGCTGAAGTGATTGACTTGAAGTAAATTCAAACGTTTTCAAAATAAAATAAAAGAAAAGCAAAAAAACATTGCTGGTATCAAGCCAATTATGCTGGCATAGTTTACAAGTTGGGGTTGACAAAGGTTACAATTCTTGTTTCACCGTTATATTTTTCTTTGTTAAACGACCCTTGCCAGTTTTCTGCGGTAGGAAACTTTTAATGCTATCAATTATCATCATAGGGAAATCTCACGATACATTTCTGCTTAATTTCATCAGAGTTGAATGAATAGTCTGCCAGTTAGTAGCTATCTAGTCTGCCTTTTATCTTTTCTATAACTTTTAATAAAATCGATGTCTCTTTGTTTGTCCATTGCAAACTTTTATTCAGTTTTATTGTGATCGAACGTTCAATAGTTCCGACAATGATTTCGATATGCTTTAATTTCAAGTGCAATGTGTTGCTTTTATTTTGTGTAAACGACCCATGTAAATGAAAAATTCTCTCCCCCCAGCCCTTTTCAATCACCTCTCAAGAACTGGATTCGTTTGGCGTCAGTTTTGCAGTGGCGAGACCCGGGTTTGAACTTCCTGATGTAACAGGCATAACTTTACTTCTGGTCTAGTGTCTGATTTTAGAACAAGTAAATGGGGTTTGAACTTGACTTTGAGTTTGTCGCTTGACTAAGGTCTTTCAGGTCGAAAATTCGCGAATGGATCGTTATCTTCTTCGAAAGGCGGCAAAGTTACAAATTTATTTTATTTCAAAGCTATATACTAGCCCCATGGTACTACAATTTTGGGAAATTTTAGTCTGCTTTGTGATTCCTCTTTCCAGTTTTCTCGTTGGAGGTCTTGTTTCGGTCATGGGACACCAAAGTGCTCTGAGATGTTATTTGTTGAAAGGTGAACTTCAGAGGTGATGATGGGATCTGTATGAATGCATCATGACAACTTCCCCTCTAAGTCCCAGTCTCTAAATCCACTGACGTCATTCGTCGTCTGTTTCAAAGAGAGAAAAATTTGTTTGATTTGGGTGGTGTTTGTGTTTTCTACATACTTTGGATTTGTTACATAAGCCTCTTGGCGAGAAAGAGGTCCACCTGTCAGACGACTTTTTCCGGTCTGTTGCCTGCCACCTTGGTTTCCCTCTGCTTGGTGTCAAATTCATATCGTCAGCTTGATATTTTGTTTGAGGAAAGACGGTGATCGGAAAGAGCAGTTAATCAACATTTCTCAATATTTGGATTTTTTAAACGGTAATATTTTTAGTTTGTATGTTTACATGAAGCTTATACATCTGTGAAAGTTGCCCTTGAACTTGCAAGGTTAACAGTTGCCTTGTTTTCGTTTGGTTGGGTAGTTGGTAGTTGTGAGCAGAAAAGTGGTAAATGCACTAGCAGTTGCGATAGATGTGACACTTGCTCGGAAATTGGCACTACTTAACCTATTTTTTGTGTTTTTTCAGTGCTTCACGAATACGTGAGCCACTGCACGGTTGGTATGCCGTGCCGGTACTGCGAAGGCTGGTGCTTGTTTGGAATTGTTATGAATGGAGTGTTATGTAATGATAAACGTTATTGAGATAGAAATAAACATTATATTTAATACTTTAGAGTATTCTTTTGCCCACAAAAAGCTTGGTGAGATAATTTCTAGTACTTTCAACTTCTCTCGGTGTCTCATTGCACCATATCGATTAGAAACCTTTGTTTGGAACCAAAATAGCCTATTGTCTGTTATATCGGTGTTGTTCGTGAGTTCAGGAAATCAATCCTCTCATTACTGTTGGCATCGATGTTTGTTCTTGGAAACCGATTATGTACATTTATCTGTACGGATATCAGTTTATAGTCAAGTATTAAAGGATTTATGTAACTTGTATGCCTTCACTGCAATCCAACATTGTTTTTTGGAACTACTGTCTACCATACAAAAACGAGGTATCATATGGTGTTACTTGTGTTGATTGTAAAAAAACTAGTGACGGTTCATTTGTTGTCTTTCTCCTACCTTGTCATGTCTGTTTTGAAATAGGAATTTTACCATTCCATCGTAACAACATGGATGATATGTTAACTTCGTACAACGCATAGGAGGTTGATCTGTTTTTTTTTCTGCGTCAAAATTTATTTTTTGTAAGGACTAATTGACGAAGCTTAACGAAAGGTCTCAATTGCAGTGATTTTAGAACTGCCTTGAGGCATATCTGCTTAAAGTTTTACCCGTAGAATTTAGAACCCCAAAACTGGAAAGGTAACGTTAAGTAATGTTAGCATCGTCGTGTGCTCGTCTTTATGGCATAACTTGTACTCGTCTGTGTAGTTTGTTCAATGAGGTGAAGGTTGGTCCAATTTGCCCGAAGATTAATTAGCGCTGTTTATACATTTTCTGTGTCGTCGCTCAGCATGCGTTATTTTTTGTGCACACAACAGATTGAAAGTGTTTTTTGAAATAGTTGTATTATCTGTTTATTGCAATTGCAACCTGTTTTGACTTTTTGTGTTACCGTGCCTGTCTGGGATTAATAATTGTTGGTGCACTGAAAAGGGCCTTAAGTTTTGTGAATATCTGTTACATTTGATTGTGGTGAAACTTTATACATCAAGCACGGGATCGTATATCAGCCACAAACAATATGTAAAAGTCTGCCGAAAAATTTCCGTCACATGATCTGTCACTGCCTTTGGTGTCATTTGTTTCTATTTTTGTTTTTTGAGCTTACAGGATGTTTAATTGATCTGAGGGATAGATAAATCTTCCTTAAAACTAATAACCCCAAGACGTAGGAACTCCCAAAGGAGAACAACGAACTTCATCTCTATACCCGAGTACTGGTTTCATTTGATAAGGAACAAGGAATTTCCACATTTGTGTCAATTTTTTGATATTATTGTGAAATTGCAATATTGCATTGCTAACTGCGTAGGTCACTGGAGATAACTGTATTGAAACCTATATATGTACCTAAATATACCTCTTTATAAGGGAACAAGGTATGTTGAAAACGTTTGGGTTTGAAACTGCAAGTTGAGCATTATTTGATTCTTGTCTTCTGACATTGCTAAGTTTGTGTGGCCTCATTACTGGTATAAATATAATTTGAGATAAAGTCCATCTTAATCATGTGAATGTTTATTTTCTTGCTTCTTGGATATTGATATTCTTATAATATATGTGCCCTCACAAAACATGTGAAACATTATGCTGAGATCATCTTCAAACCGTTGATGTGATTTTGTTTTTTTTATTTTAGAACCCTCAACATGGTACATACTGCGTCACTTCGTTTCGAGGAATTGAAGCATTGGGTCACTTCAATAAAAAATCTTATAACTCAGATCGTTGCTGTTAGAGATGCCTTGAATGTGTGTGCTAATGATGTGAAAAATGAAATTCAATCTGTCATTGCAAAGGAAATCAAGGTTATGCATACCAGAGAAGGATGGCTACTCCATCATGTGGATGACATTCAGCATTTCAAAGAAGAGAGTTTGTCCCTTCAGCTACAAGAAGCAGAGGCAATTCTTCCAGAGCTTGAGTGTTTGATTGACATGGGAGCTGCTGCTCTTGAACAAGATGACAGGCAGTTTCTTATGGAACAGCTTATGAAGAAGTTGTCATCACTTTCTCTTTCGCCAAATGAGGATGGTTTTTTAGGTTTTGAGGCAGAACCGAGAGAGCTAGACAGTGCCATCATAAAGTTGGGAAAAGTCACTACGAAGTTTGAAGATAGCAGTGTTGTAACTGACACCATAACATCAACCAGTTCAGACAGCAAAGAATTAACTCTCCACGAAACCAGTGCTTTACTTGACAAAACAGCCCTACCTTTGAGTGAGATCACATGTTATGGTCCAGCTATCAATGACCCTGCTTGTTGGCTGGCTTGCCATGCTGACATAGAAGGTGATTCCAATTCTCTCATGGAAGATACTGGTGCCATTAAAGAAGAGTTTGGACATAATGAAGCTGGCAGTGACAATTCAGTGCCAAACGAAAGTGGAGGGAAGTGGTTACCTAATTGTGTGCTCAATCACTGGAAAAAAATCTGCAAGTCGCCTCACAATGAGTGGCTTTTGCAACCTTCATTCCATCATGGGCTGGAGTTGAGAAGCAATGCATTGGAGGGTCCCACCAGAAGTGAAATTGCAGCTTCAAAGTTGTTTTCTTATTTTTATCAAATTGCCAAAGACCCCAAGTTTTGGCTAAGATCTGGAGAGGAACGAAGCAAGTGCAAGGGTAGCTTTGACAAGGCCAGTAGTCAGGTAAGCTTTCAACATGTGGAGTCTGTGAGGGATGATTCAAGGGTTTGGTTAAAAGCAGCAGAAGCTCTTGTTGATAACAAGACTAAGCATGTTACTCAATTTAGAGAACTTGCTAGTCGACCATTGTCAGAGTGGAAAAAGATTGGACAGTTACAGGATGAACAAATAATGGTGCAGAAAGTGGTCGCATCAGCTAGTCTTAGTTCAAAACAGTGGCTTTACCCAACCAAAACTGAACCAGGTACAGAAATGTATGCAAGCCATGACAGCTTGAACTTCTCAGATACTGATAGTGTAACCAAGGACTTTAGTAGCCCAGTGTCAGGTGATCAACAGCCATGGCTGTCAAAGCTATCATGTGGCAATAACTCTTTTCAGTCACCATGGAAAAAACCCTTTTACCTTTCGAGGTTTGAGGAAATCCAAAACACTAGCCAAGCAAGCTGGCTGCAGACAAAACCAGATGATTCTTACGTTAAGCCTGACCTTTGTATCTGGCTGGCACGTTCATCACAAGAGAGGTGCACTGATTGTCCTGGGTCCTGTTCTTATGATCTGGTCAAAAGCCTAAATGATCATTCATCCTTAAACCTGAGCAAAGACTGGTTACTCAAAGGAAATGACTGGTAAATTGCTTGGAATACAATTCGACTCAATGTATTGATATAGGTGTGACGTTATATTACCTGAAGTCATTTCTGGATACATCTTTATTCTTAAATTTGCAATACTTGAAATTGTAGTCCGTACTGCTACACAATGTTAAGGATCTAAATTTGATATGATTGACTTTTTCATATATCAGAAAAGCTTTTAGCATGATTGATTGCTTGAAATTTTAAACTTCTTGTAGCTTCCTAAACATGCTTAACCAGATCACTTTTAATTGTATAGGTTTGTTTTCTTGGTGTAAGGAAGATACCAAGATATCTTATTAAATTCTGGAACCTGGGTATAGGTAAAGTTTTCTTAGTATCTATATTTGTTATCATTTTGAAGTTTTTATAGGTAAGCTTGATAAGTCATCCATCCTCACTTGGACATCAAAATTTTTAATGCAAATGGTTTCATTCTAAGGTTTTGCTGTTGTTTTTCAGATTTCTGTGCTAAAGATTTTCATATTTGCCCTTGTATCAATGTCTTTAGGCCTTTCTGCCCATCATTGAGCATCGGCTGCTTCCACAGTATTTCGTCATGGGCACAACTGATTTTGAGCTAAACTTTTCAGATATGCTAACAATGTCCTTTGATAGTTTGCTTGACTTAGGTTTGCCACTTTACAAGCTGACCGTGCCCTTTTTTGAAATTATGAGCAGTTGTTTCTCGTGTTGTACCCATTGTTCCCTTCCATCCATATTCATATGCTATGGTATGATATGGTATGTTAAAAAAGGGTTTCTTTTGTGTATCTTTCATCTTGCAATTGTATGATGGGCCTAAGAATTTCCACCTTTTTCACACTGGGAAATTTGTCTTGTATGTCATGTCTTCACACTTGATCATTAGTCACTCCATCCCGACACTGAATCCTCTTCAATTGTTCAAAGCATTAGTGGTCAAAAACCTCCAACTATCTTTCCTCTTTTACTCATTAACTGGCCATGTTTCACTACCTTAAGGTAGAACAGGCAGCTGCTCCAGTGTTCACTCTTATCTTTGGTAGTTGTGTTAACTTGCCATATTCTTGTTATGCAAGTTGTTGAATGGTTGTAAGATCGTTTTCAAGGAAAGAGGTCCTTTCTAACCTGTCTGCATTATATTGGACACAAGTAAAGCAATTACCCAAATAGTATAAAGCAAAACATTTTTTCAAAAATGTTTCCCAGAGTATTAACCTGGTACTATTTCCCATCTCAAAGAGAAATGATCTTAAAAGTTAAATGGATGCTTTTGATTTACTATATCATTGGAACCCTGTGAAAAATATAGTTTCATTTGGCATGTGGTTACAGGATTAGATTGCTTGGTACTAGAGAATGAGAACATCAGTGTTTGAATTGTTGCTTATCTATTTGATAGAAATCAATTGTGTTATTAAGTAAGCTATTTTCTGGATATCTGACTATTGTTTCCATGGAAGCGATGACAAACTAGTGTTGGTTTTGGTAATAGTTGTGTCTGTAGGAATTGCTTTGTTTCCATTTGGAGTTGGACGTTGTGAATGTAGCAATATTATTCTTTTACCGAAGTGATAATTCTGAATAAAATTTTTCTGCCTTAGTTTTTGCCATTTTTCTTATAGCCTTCAAATTTATCAGAGATAATGTGCTTTTGTTTTGTAGGAAAGGTTGGTGTTTTGTATTACTAATTTAGGTCAATATTATGGCTTATTAGGCATGTACTTCAGGGATGTCAAAATGAAAAATAAGTTTGAATGCTATAGATAGAAAAGCTATTTTATGATTGAGTGTGACTGTGACCCAACTTATGCAGTACCAGGTAGCCTTTTGTATCAAATAGCAGACAACTTTCTGCTACATCTTTTGCTCTTATGTTGTTCAGGCTACATGATAACGTATATCTGTTTGTGCTAGTTATATTCCAGCTATAGTGTACCACAACTATTCTACTGTGTAGACTTTTCTTTTGTTTTTTGTTCTTATTCAATGATCACCATTGCAGCTGGGGTAGGGACAGTTGGATTTTGTTCCACTCTTAACCAGACAGGGCATAGTGAATTACGCTCAAGAGTAAAAAGTGTAACCAATAGCCATGCTTAGTATAGTTACATGGCTCTTTGATTGTATCGGATCTGTGCCACTTTCAAGAACTGTGTAAGTACCGGTTACGGAAACATAGGATAACAAAGCTATATGTAACTGATAAACGTATCTGTTATACAAAAGCTATCCATTGCAAAAGCTGTTGGTACAATGCAACTGAGGTTGCCAGTTCCGGGTATGATCTTGAACCTTGGACAGCTGGAAGAGCAGTTTCCTTATCTGGTGATGTGTAAAATTAAATGTTCGGCAAATTTTTGTACATTGTCGCTTAAAGCAATGTTGCAAGCATAGAACAAGTACAGCATACACTTTATGTTTTCGAGTTTTGATAATCAGAATTTATTATACCCATGACTTTCCCCTAAGGCGTTTTCTGTTCGTGAAAGTCGCAACAATGGCTTCTTTCAATCATCCAAAGACTTGTTTAAAGTGGCGTTTTCTAAGCAGCGTTTTGAAAGCAACGTCGATACCAAGGGCAGCCAACTGATATTTACAAGCAGCTGAGTTAAAATTGATGAGCAAGAAACGTAACACCTGTATGTGTCTCTCAGTCAAATGGTGTGAAAAGTTTTCAAGCGAAGCCATGCAATAAGATACGTTTTCGATATCAAATTACACTGAGTTTGGTTGCATAAATAGGGAGCGTTGTTGCGATAGACGGACAGTATGTGTTCAGCAGCTGAGTTTCATATTGCATATACACAGAGCACACTTATTACATAACTCGAATGATATTAATTTGAAGACAACACGAAATAGAAAGTCGGATGAAATTACAAATTGTCGCAATTAAAATGACTCGGGGGGACAAAACTGAGTCAAGGAATTGCATTTAAGCTATCTGTAGGAACATCGCATGTTTTTACTCTTGTTCTGATTCGGGTCACCTTTCCTTGACCCGAACCGACAGGGGTTGCAATTTAGATGATTTTCTAACTGGAAAAAATGTTTGAAAATTGCTTGAAAACCAAGTTTCAGTCACTTGAAAGCAATGGTCAAGCTAAGAAATCTAGGTTTCTGTGCTCCGCAACAAATATACACGCGGGTGCTTAACGTAAGGGAGAAAATGTTTTTGAAAACTAATAAACGACGAGTTTAACCAGGAGGCTCGAAATCTTCCCGGGTTTCATGCTTTACATCTTTAAGTCCAAATAAAAATCTCGGACTAGGCTAGCTATATATCCCGCGCGAAGTGTGCAATTTGTGTGTTTTTTTCCTCCATTGTAATTTACGTCGCCAGTAGTCCTTTCTACCTTGGCATCCATCATATTCTAAGTCTCGAATAGTCCCCCATTGTTACTTTTTCAATTTTTTCCACCCAAGACTTTTATTCCAAGTCTCGTAAACGCACAATCCAATGTTACATTTTGTGTACCCAATCCAACATTCAGTGAGGCATGAGTTTCCCACGGCCGTTGGCGACACACAAGCACGATTCCCAGAACCTTTAGAATTAATTCTCGGTCTACGTCGAACTGTTGCAACCAGTGACCGGGTTTCAAACTTCCACATTCAATTTCCTAAACATCATTTGGTGATCTAGTGTCAGGACAACCTGGCTGACCCGACCAAACCCGCCATCTAAAAAGTCTTGATCCGACCTAATCCACTCTTGACCGGACCCTATTCCGAACACTAATTTGTACTTTAAAATGGTAACTGGAGCATCTGCGTGCCAATTCTATTTGAAAGAGCCTGGCTGTCGTTCTTGCAAGCGCTGTTTAAACAAAAGATGCTTCCGGCAAAGGGCGTTTCTCTACTAGTATTATATTTGGCATTTGCGTGTGCGGGATGAATATAAGCAGGGAACCCAGGACTTGCACGCGGAAAATTTGTGAATCAAAAATACGCAGCTTCCTAAATTTTTGGAATTACGAAAAAATTAATAAAATTGTGCTCCGGCGAAGGTAGGTTGGATAACAGTCGCGCTATCACAGTCGGGGTCAGGAGAACGAGTGCGCGGCTGATTTGTGCGAAGCGCAAGGGAAGCTTGCCGTATAGTGACAAAAAGAAGTGCTTGTTGAATTAGAGAATGTAACCTCATTACACAACAAAACACGGTGGCGGGTAACATTTCTTTTACAGCGGATTGTGAAGCACATAATTACCATGTTGGCCATGATACGTGACTATCTTAACGCAACGTCAAAAGATTGACAGCATTTTAAGCTACGAGCTTTAAAATGATCAATTGCAACTCTCTATAGCACTTAGTTGACACTTGTGTTCTTAACTCGATGAATGGTAGTCAACTGTATCACTGGCGTTCACGGATCATATCATTCAATTGTCCTGTTCCAAGTCAATTCGGCGCAACTCCAAAAAGGCACAAAGGTTCAATCAAGATAGGAAACGCAGATTTTACGATTCAGTCTTGTTTACGAGCTGTGTCTTTACGAATTCTTGAAAATCATACAATTCTTGTCCCTCTAAAATATATCCATCGCACACTCCAACTTGGCCCGGCTGAGTCATAACTTTTCCTTTGAAATCAAAACAAGACAGGCATGTCATACAATGCAAGCTTAACAGTACATTTATCCGAAAACTTCAGATATTCGACACCTTCAGCGGCCTAGGCGCATAATAAAGCGGCTAATGTTTCGGAGCAATGTACATTCTTAAATTTCTTCAATTCTTTTAAGCAATTCAGTAGAGTGACACGCTTATTAAAATATTATTTTGAAATATGATATCGTCAAGGTCTATTTCGTTACATAACAGTATGGATTAGGGATTTCACACAAGAAACAAAACAGAAACTTTCTAAATAAGGTAAACAATTCGAAATATTTAAAGATGATTACGTCCAAGGGCAAACGTCTTTAAGATCCTTCCACAGTTGGCTACATTTCATAAACAATACTTCACAAATGAAGCCTAGGCACAATAGTAGACGAAGCCGACACAGCAACTGAGACTACAATAGGCAAGGTTGCACAGAAAGTACTTCCAAGGCACTACATAATTAGCCGCAAAGGTGTCTTACCAGCGTGCTCGGGTGGCCTGGCCCAAGTTGTTGATGGTAATTTTATGACAGGGGCGGGGGCAGGAATGGGGGCAGGTCGGGCCATAACTTCATCTGAGGTAGCCTTTACACGGTGTGAAAACACTGACGTGGCACTTTTTCAAATAAGGGATGCTACAAGCCCAGGTTGCCATCCGTATATACGCCACTGTGCATCAAAGTATGTCACTTAATACAAATTGACGGTTCAAAGCAACCGACCAAATCATTCGAACTGTTAAGGTTTTTAGTCAGGAATTTGATAAATTTCGCCAAAATGACGTATCTTATCTCTACTTACCAAAAACATTATCTGCTTGAAGCAACTGTTGTCTTGATTGCATTTGCTGTCAGGAGATACAATAACACCGATGAGATAAAGAAACGACACTTTTTATGCAATCATCTAAAACCAATGTATCTCAAATAGGTTTATTCCCTACGATCAAGCTGTCTTTAGCAAATATTTAAAAAATTTAGAGAAATAGAATAACTTTCAACTACAACGAACAAAAACTCAATAAACTGTCCTCTTGATAAAAACTTTTGGCAAATATTTGTTGTAATAAGTCGTGGACATTGCAAATCACCGAGCGCAGAAACACCCACATACATTATAAAGGCAGGCTGGTATCTTTTTCATAGCAAAACTTAAATTCTGTGTATTCGTTTCTTCAATAGTTGCCAGGGAAGACCTTATCTTCTGCATACTGATTCTTATCTCAGCTGGTCTGCTTGTTACTTTGTAATAGCGCACGATTAAAAACTTTAACAGAATGCCTAACACGCGAACCTCATCAAAAGCTTAAGACGTATCACTCGCAAACAAATTTCAAAGCTGCACTCTAGCCCCTTTTTTTTTAATACACAGTTGACTCCATTGTGGTACAAGACCCACAAACAGATAACGGGTACAAAACGTAGTCAAACCACTTGGAGAAGCAACACCAGTCTCGTTGCTAGGGTGGAATCCGCGAGAGATTTGCGGTGTCAAGCTCGCACCCAGACTGGTGCAACGGCGTAATATTCAGGAGATTCTGGGACTCTGGCGTCATGACACGAGGTTTGCCTAGTATTTTATACTCTTTTGGAAGTCAGAGTATAATCCCTCTAGCGCTTTAGCGAATCTCCAGCGTCCACGTTAAATGGATTCCACCTTCCTTTCAATGTTTATGACTTACGTTCCGGTTTTCCGTTAGTGATATAATATGAAATCACCCAAAAATCACCCAAATCACCCAAAAATCACCCAAAAAACACCCAAAAATCACCCAAAACAAACCAAATCACTTAAAATCACCAAGAAAGAAACCAAATCACTCCAAAACAAACAAGTTGAGTTGCAGTTAGTCGTAAAAATTTCCTAACAAATTGGCCTTTGCCTTCTTCTTGAGATTAATGGTTT
>JANTCA010073344.1:0-15287 GCA_024741275.1 Chironex yamaguchii
GGTATGGTGTAGTATGGTATGCTATGGTATGGTATAGTCTAGCCTAGTGCAGTGTAGAATGGTGTGGTATGGTGTAGTATGGTATGGTATGGTATGGTATAGTATGGTATAATATGGAATGGTGTAGTATGGTATGGTATGGTATAGTCTAGCCTAGTGCAGTGTAGAATGGTGTGGTATGGCTTAGAGGTATGGTGTAGCATGGTATGGTGTAGCATGGTATGGTGTAGCATGGTATGGTGTAGTATGGTATGGTGTAGTATGGTATGCTATGGTATGGTATAGTCTAGCCTAGTGCAGTGTAGAATGGTGTGGTATGGTGTAGGATGGTATGGTGTAGTATGGTATAATATGGAATGGTGTAGTATGGTATGGTATGGTATGGTATGGTATAGTCTAGCGTAGTGCAGTGTAGAATGGTGTGGTACGGTTTAGTGAAGCGTATTGCAATGTAGAATGGTGTGGTATGGTGTAGTATGGTATGGTGTAGTATGGTATGGTGTAGTATGGAATGGTATGGTGTAGTCTAGGGTAGTGTAGTTCAGTGTAGTGTGGAGTACTGTTGTACACTTCAGTGTGGTGTGGTATTGTGCAGTGTTGTGTAGTTCAATGCAATAAGCGTAGTATAGTGTATCTGTGGTATCGTTTTGAGTAGTGTAATACGATATGGTGTAGTCTAGCGTAATGTAGTATTAGTAAGGTGTTGTATGGTACGGCGTTGTGTGGCGTGGTGTAGCTTACTACAGTAAAGTGAATCGTACAGTACTGTAATGTAATTAATGTAATGTACGTTAGTACTGAAGTAAACTTCATACAGAACTTTACACGAAGAAATAGTTGTTTTACCTCATGCTCAATCAGTAATCGTTCCTCTTCCAGAAAATACTCACTGAGGTCTTCTGCTGACACAAAATAAAATGAATTTAAAAGAAATAACAGTTCTTACAACACGAACCACATAGCCAAGACAACACTAATACATCTAATGTATAAACGTGGACACGGTCTTGAAAATAAAAATGCAATCCATGCATCACTTTTGTGCGTGTCAGTGTCTTTTGAATGAGAAGGATAGTTCTAAGGTTGATACCATAGTTTTGACATACGATGGATAAGAACACGGGACACACCTATGAAAACAAGCATAGACAAACCTTGATCTGACTCAGCATCCTGCTTTTTTACCTCGGCATATTGATTTTTCGTTTCATGAATTACTTTGGTGGTATCAGTCTGGACTAAGGTGTTCACTTCAGTCTTTTTTGTCTCCTGAACTTCACCTGGTAGACCTCTCCTCTGTACATCTGCTGGCTCCACATGATGTGCCTCGGTTTTAGCTCTTGACGCCTCTCTCCTACGTATAACTTTTAGCTGCAAAAGAATAAAAACTTGACGCACAACATCAAGATTTTCAAATGGGGACTGTACACAGTTAGCACAACGAAGCAAATAATCATTCCTTTTTCGTTATGAAATAACTTTTCAGAGCATTCTCGTTTTAAACAAAAGAGAACAACTTTCAAAGTCTTTCCTCGATACAAAGCTTGAAAATTGCTTTGAATGACACGAAGTGAAACATATTTAACTGGCACTCATCAGATTGTGAGGCACCAGAAAGTAAGACAACAAGGTAAGATCAACTTGTCAATTACTTTTGGAGGAAAGTATTGGTAAATTGTGTACATTGTAGGTTAAACCAGAAACCAACACAACGTAATAGCCTACCCTTGGCCTCTTAATGCTCCTAGAAACAAGCACAATCGTCAAGCCACACATAATCGTTGTTGGATGATCACGTATACAAAGCAACAAGAACATAACCGTGAAGAGAAAGGCTACCTTTTTTTCTTACGACTTTGGGAGTATCTAAAAGATTTTCCGTCTAAGCACTGAAACAGTACTCAGTTAATTGCTATGTCATGATATTATAATGATTTTGTCTTCTATCAACACCACAGAACGGCCTAGAGCCAAATAAGTTTAAGGCCACTAAGTACTATTGCTTTTTTCATACATAGAGTTGGAACAGTAAATGTCATGGCTGTGGGAGCAAGAGGAGCTAGGAAGAGCGTTCTAATGCAAACTAAACGTACTGGGGAACTGATGGAGTAAGAATACTTTGGGGGTTTTAGATACTGAAACCCAAAATTATCCTTTTGTAAAAAACGCGTAAAATTACAAAGAACCTTAGTGGGTAAAAGAAAGATTCACGTTTCTCACAGCAAATGTCAGTAATGTATTTGTAGCAAGACAGAGATGCAATATCATGTCAACAACTCGACTCCAAGTCACGAAAACGAAACGGCATAATCACAAACTGTTGCTGGATCATTATTCATCACGTGCCGAGCTAGATGGCGTTGGAGGTCATAGCCTTGCACTGCTTTGAGATCTAAATGGTTCTCACAACCAAGACCCCACTGTAAGAGGATACGTTAACAAGAAATTACGAAAGCAGAGATGGATGCAAGCAACAATTCTTGTCTTGACAAAGTGATCCAACCTTTTACAGATGACTGATCAAACGAAGATTTACCTGTTTCATAACGTTCTCTTCATTACCGTTAAACCCCAAAGAATAAGATTATTACATTCAAAAAGGGAACAAAACTCCATACTAATGGAAAGAGAACAAATTTCTCTGACAGTAAAATGACAACAGGTTTGTTTTGTCCACATTAGAGATTACAAATACGGCATTCGTTCAAACAACTACGCAACAGTATGTTGACCATCCGCAATAGAAGCACTTTGTTACAAATTCTCATACACAGAAGTGTTCAGCTGACAAGAAAGCAATGGAGAGCCATCCTTAAAGAGGAAGAGCAAAAACACAATGTGATTAGGAAGCTCATTGATGAAAACCAAAGAATGTTTAACATGGTTGTAAAACTCTGTCTTGCTTCGAGCATGGAGCTGGATGCAAAATAGCAAATTAAGACAGTCAACGAACCAACAGCTCTTTAACCACAACAAAATAGGGCAGGGGCACATGTTTGCATTGTTGATGTACTGTACCGCACATCTATGCGATTCTATGTCGTAATAACTGATTTTTGTAGTGCTTTCAATCTGAACTGCCTTAACGTTAAAACTAGTGTTTGGAAGACATTAGTAAAAGACCAATGTTATACTTTTTTATGATAACTCCCACTATTTTTGCATAAAAGGAGAAGATCTAACACAGAGACAGGCCTCTGCATATCCACAGACTAAGTGTGGAGGTTACGAAAGCAGAAAACGTTACATGTTCGACAATTGTTGTTAAGGAAATCGTAAAACAAACAAATACCAAACCATCGCCTTGAAACGTTACGACATTGCGCTAAAAACATACTTGAAAGCATTTTTCCTCTGACACTCTTCAGAGTATGAATTGTCAGAAAATGGTATAGATATATGGCAACCTTTTTATAAGAAACAAGTATCGAACCTGGCCAATCATACACCGAAAAGGAAAAAAACAAGAGAAAATGAAGAAACTAACATTATCGGAAAAAACGAACTCTGTCTGCCTACAGAGTACTGGTTTTCTTGTATTAATGCAGACAAACTCCAATATACTTCAGTTATAGGATGATCTAGCTGTGCCAATTAAACGAAAATTATCGTCCTTAAATATTTGGCGCATTCTCATTTGGCGCATTCTCATTTGGCGCATTCTCAATGTTGGCCTCTGGCAGAAACGAACGCTTTGGCAGTCACTTTTGCTTTGCAAGAACAAGATGGCTGTTCCCTAGAACGAATTGATGCTTGGCGTACAGTGGCTGGAACATGTTGTTTGATCCTGTCACCCAATCTTTGAGAAGTGCGATCTACATACCGAGCTTCACATCGGCATAAAAATTCATATACTACTAAGCTTTTTTGTCTGGTAGCTTTCACAATCCTTATGAATGGATGACAAGACCTTCCTAGTCGTGAAAACAATTCTTGGGTTGACAGCAGAGAATCACTTGACTACAACTTTTTTAATCTGTGTCTCTACACGGATAGAAACATTACCTAGCCAAGGACGTTTTAAGTAAAGTGGACATTTCAGAGGCCCAAAAAATTTTTCGGCTGAAAAACCAGTGATCTTTTCCCCAAAAAGTTTTCAGACAGAACAGATTTTCTTTTCCCCAGTTCCGAATTTAATTTAGAGTTCGGAAAGACACAAAATGCTCTATGGATAAGTTTTCAAGAATCTTTAGCGCAATGTCGCAAACTTTGAAGGCGATTTTCAAGTTATGTACCACACAAAGGTTGTGCAAATACCAGACTCGGAGAACGGAAGATCATTTTCCACCATCACTGGGCATTGCCATTGTCTGTCAATCTAATTACAATACGCCAATGACCAGTTTCAGATATAGTACTGAGTTACGTCCTACGCAAACTCAAGTAGATACTATATTTATGAATGCATAGCAATAACCCTTAACATCACAAGTTGATCTTCACGCAATCTATTTTTGAAGTGTTTTTCATTCTTATGGTTACAAATATATGCCACAGAAAAGTTAGCAAAGTACAGCAATAAAAGGCCAGCCAAATTCTACGCGAATATTGAAACGTTTTAAAAGTATTCTCTTTTTAGTCCTCTTTATGCCATAATAAGGTTCTTTCTCTATGAATTCACTTTTAAAAGCATCATCATTAATTGTAGAAGTAAAAATACACCTGTGAACGCCTTTCCTACTAACCAGCTCAATAGAAGGGCAAATACTAAGTCATCCATACCACATTGATTCGGGTTCAATGCTCCGGTGCTCACAATCATTATTTTGCTTCCATTTTTCACATAAGACCATCCTGTTGACTTATTTATGGAATTATATCATTATTATTACCTCTATCCAATAAATAGCATCAAATTGAATGTTACCTTGCGTTTTATTTGTGTAACTCGCATTTGCACTTCCCACACCTCTTTTAATAATGTCTCTTCATTCTAAAGTTCAAAACAAACAAATATACTAACAGTCCTGCTAGGGTAACAGTTTTCATACAAAGTTAAAATTTCCTACTTGTCTATAGGTAATATTGAAAATCGTTACTCACAGTCACAAACTAATTCATCAATATCAGTACTGAATTTCAATCAAGAATTTCAAGGACAAACATTGTTTCCGTTATTATTGCATTATATTAAATTTCACTTAGGGCAGATTTCCTTCAAATACACTCTCGAGCAACTGTCATCGTACTGGTTTTCGCGTACAAAATTTGGAAATACTCAAATTTAGCTTGGCCAAAAGTTTTTCTTAAGTAACAGATTGATTACCGTAAGGTAAGCTGTGGTGCTCTTCTCATACCAAAATTGGGAAAAATCCAATCATTATCTCTTTAAAATTAAGACATGTTGCATGTAGTTCCTTTGTTACTCCAAAGGGGTCCTCGTAGTAATAAACTCTCATATCATAAAGACGAAAGAGCATTCTGTTTGAGAAAGGAAACATAATAACAGAAACACTATACCTAAATCACTAACTAACAAAGCGAATTATCTATCGTGTATCTATTATAAACAAAGTATGAAAGCTATCTTCTAGCAAATGTTAATGTTAACTGAGAAATGGTTTAGAAACAGAAAACTCTTTTTGTTAAATACTTCAATAGTAAAGGAATTAAGAAGCTCACTCGACCTTTTCGTCTGTCTCCTCGTTTATTCTTCTGTGAAGTTGCATCAAAAACTCTTCCTCGCTGGCTAATTTTGTTTTTAGAGCTCTGATCAAAGCAAAGAGGGCAGAAACTCAGTTATCCAACATGACTTTACTCAAGAGGAAATTGTTAACTTTGTTAAAGGACACATTTTGGGAAGTCTTAAACCACTAAGCAATGCATTGTGGCCTGTTTCATCAGAATTTTGCACCGTGGACAGTTACATACATCATCTACTGTGCTGCCTACCTCTGAATAAGACTTTGGTTTGGAGTAAAGATAGTGTTGTCACATTAAAAGACATCTGAATAATCAAGTAATATAATGCACTAAATCATTGTCATCCGCTAACGAATGTACGATTTCAAAGACAATATTCCTTTTAATATCTCATCCTGCCTGTGTTGTTGTCACAATTTGATAGATGATGGCCACTGTCTATTTTAGACTTTTACTTTATTACCTGAGTATTTTTAAGTAAAACTTAAAAGCATAATGCAAACATGGTAGAATTCTTCTGCATCAAAAAGATCAAAACATTAGTCCATGCGTATAAGAGCACGCTTGGTTATAGATTTTAAAAGCCATTTTCAGTTGGTTTATAAATGTTGGAGGGGAGCTTCTTTACGCATGGAAAAATCAAATCATAGTAAGTTGCAGCCTTAATATGAATGGAATTTTGTGGCAATGTTGGGTTGATAACAAAATATCCCCAAAATCTAATAAAAATGTATGTATGTTATATATTATATATCATGTATGTACATACATACACAAATGAATATAAATACCGGAATGCTAATGAGAGTTCCTTCATACGTGTGCTAAACATAAAACTCTGTTTAACAAATACTCAGACTTGGTTAACGACGTCTTCCAGTACCTGAATAACGTAAGTTGTTAACCATAACGAGTAATGAATAAAATTATCCTTGTTTTGCAATACCTTAAAAACAGTAGCGCATTACTGATACGTAGTACATAAAACTTACTCAGGATCATCTGGCAATCTTGTTTCGTCATGTTCTTGCATAAGGACTCTCGTTTTTCGCTGTGGTGCCAGTTCTGTACATCTACATTCCCCACCGACAAAAAAAGGAAAATCAAGATGCTTTTAATTTAAATTAGGGCGAACCGATTCACAACAGACAATGCCTTACCATGTGTCGTAACTATGGTAAAATTGTTTTATGCATGCAATAGGTTCAGCTTTGAAGACCGCTGTAACCAAACTTTGCATAACATAAACGCAACAAAAAATAGTGATGATATGGAAACACAAGCTGTAAAATAACAGTTCCTGTTGAAAAACATAAACGACGCTGCAAAATGCGCTGCAAAGAAATGAATGACAATAATTATCTTGACTATACTTTGACTAACAGAATACCTCAATAAAGTAATAAATAATGCATTTATTATTGTGTTAATCATAGACTGTAGCGTTCATCTACGCACCTTACAATTTGCGTGTTTGCGAATAACTCTTTGATGTGGCCGAAGAAGATATTTAATATCCCATGGCTGATTGCCATTGTTGGACTGAAGACGATGCTAAGATTTTGAATACTCATTTTGTTTTCAGAGCTCTGTGAGAAGACATAGTGATTAATACAAAAAGGCGGTACCTGTCATACAGCTACAAAATACAATGCCTGGGAAGTGAAAACATATACTTTTCCTTTTACAGATAAAACAGGCATTAAATTGCTTCTAGCTTTAGCTTGTATGTCATCATTTTTTTATCGATGTTTTATTACCATTCTCCACAGCTTTTGGGACATCCTTAAGGTAACGCAAAGATCTATTTGTGCCTTTCCCTGAAGTTAGTAAATATTAAAGGTTAAATGTTTGAGTAACAGACCTTAACCCTCTCTGTGACTAGCGCCCCTTTCCACATATGCTATCTAAAAAAGTTCAACATAGCAAACAAGTCATTTCGATCTAAAATGTAGTTTACCAAGGCACAAAACAGTATGTGTTTTATCTTTCAGGCTCAGAATATAAATGTGGACCTTGAACAAATTCACAGGTGTTACAGAGGCATTTTAAATACCATAATATAAATTCAGCAATAATAGAAATTGTCATGCTAGCTAAACGTCTCAAGTAATTCAGTGTTTATGTTACCTTTTCAAGAATATGTCCAAGATGAACAAATAGCCATGATAACAGCGTTCGATTAGGCGTCGGGAGGACAGCAAGCAGTTGTTTATAGTTATCCACTTGCTCCTGCTCATCATTTAAACCTTAGATAAAGAGCAAAATGGCACAGTACAATGATTTATGTATCATGTAAAACATGAAGCAAATAGTTATCTTGCGTTCGTGAATATCCAGTGACATACAGGATATGGCTGGCGATGTTTTCACAATCAAGAGAAAGCTAATAGTCAGGAAAAATAACTAAACCAAAAACCATAAGATTGAAAATTAACAAATAAATGATGAGCAGCTGTCAATGTCATGTCCATCTTAATGACTGCAGACTGCATATTCCAAAGGCAGAATATATTCCAAAACTCATATTCCAGAAGTTCCAAAACTTCTGAGTTTAGCCCTGACAGTTAATAATGGGAAAACAGTTTACATTAAGCAGACCACATCGTTTTCTGGAATTTTTGTACCAAAGATAATTCTTACTTAAAGTTTATGCCCACAACACGACCCACGATTTACGTAAATAGATGCAAATCACACATCACATGCAGGCAATACAATACATTTTTCTTGGTAACCAATTCATGTATTTCCAATTTTTTTCAGTTCTCTTTCAGAAACAAGTGCAACAGGAGCCCTACTCATTAAAATGAAGTTTTAAAAGTATGAAGATACCGGATAAAAATACAGAATTGTTCATTACATACAATTTCAACAAACATCAAGGATACTTTTGAACATTTGTGAACACTCACTGAAATTTCTGACACATTCAATTTTGTCAAAATCTTTTGTAAGCATTGTAATGGCGGGCATGGCTTGCATTCACCTAGTCAGTTCTCAATCACTGGCTACAGCATTCCCTAAAGCATTCGAGGTTCTCTGATCAATGGCAAAATACAGAAAAATGAAGAAATAAATGAGAAGCCTATTTACACTTCGCACAAAAAGAATTCAAGACCACGCTAAGTCACTTCTTTGTTATTCTTGTATCACTTTATCATGGCTTAGACAATTCTTTGCTCTTCTTTCATTACTTTATTTTACATTGGTCATCTTGGTATTCATAAAAGCCTGGTGATACGAACTGCACAATCCTAACACGCACACACTTTTGTCCTGTATGGTATATTGGTCCATGGCCATGTCTTCCAAATGAACGATAAAGGTGCTATGGTTCAATCATCAACCCTTCTATTTGGGTAAAATGAGTACCTGTGTTTCGGAGTAAGAGGCTACAAAATTCACCAACAGATACAAGTTGAGTCAATTCTTAGCATTATCTGCTAGCAGGTAACAAAACATTCATGTTACCTGCAAGTTCTGTTGTTTTTCTTGCTATCTTTCAATGTGCATTATTAACAACAAACAACAACCTATTGCTACTGTAAGCTTAAATAAAGAAAACTTACCAACAACAGAATCAAAGGCTGGCAACAATTTAACTGTCAAGACATTGACTGGTAGCTCCCTCAAATAAAGTTTAAGAAGTCCAGTTACAATGTTAGGCTCATATCCTTCCAGCGAGACGTCTTTGCCTAAAAGATTTATATAAAAAGTCAAGGTGTGTGACACAAATCAATAAACCTTGATAGCAACCTATGTAAACAAGCACAAAAAGTGGCAAAATATGGAGTTGACTCAACTAAACAAAAGTGTGTATGCTATAAACCATTTCAACAGCTTACTTATACTTTATACTAGCATATAGTAAACTGGATAGTAAGTCCAATTTAGGGATTTAGGTGGACACCAAGTTCTATGATAAGTAGTAGTATTTATTACACGAAAATATCAAGTTTAACGTAACAACCTGGCTTTTAAAGCTCTAAGACACTTTCTAGTTGATTCCAAACAAACTACAAAGAAGTCACTGAAAGTACAAGGGTGATTAATTAGGATGAGGTTTTTTCAGAAAATAGTACTTCTACTTCCACTATTAACTTCTCGTTCACTCCAACTGTTAAAAATTCCTAAAATATTTCCAACTTTATGATTTTTTCCGCAGCCATTTTTTCCGTATTGCTACCATTGAAACACTAGCTCTAGCCATAACATTAATGGACTTCCATCCAAACACAATCAGGCAAATGACCATAAACCAAGAAAAAGCACCCTGGGTCCCTCATGACACACAGCAGGATTTTTCCAATGTGGTAAATAAAAAATAGCATTGAAATAGCAAGAACAGCATTCAACAGCATGAAGCAACTTCTTTGTAAATCTAAGCTCAAGATGGTGACAAAACTGAGGCTCATCAAAGGTTACGTCCTGTCAACGCTGTTAGATGCGTCAGAAACCTGAACTATTAGCAAGGAGTCGAGTAAACGAGTGGATGCCTTTGAAATGTTGATGTTCCGACGTCTTTTGAGAATAAGATACACTGACGACGTTACCAATGAGGAAGTACTGAGGAGAATTGGTGTGCAGCGAGAGCTGATGTCAGTGATCAAGGCAAGAAAGTGCAGATACTTTGGGCACGCAATCCGTGCACAGGAACTACTCAAGAGATTGTTACAAGGCAAGGTGGAGGGCGAAAGAGCTATAAGACGACCGAGGTTGACGTGACTAGGGAACATCAAGGACTGAATGAAAATGGACTTAACAGAGTGCACAAGAAAGGCAGAGAATAGAAAGAAGTGGCGACATCTGACAGCAAATGCTCAGACTGGGTCACACTACATTAGATAGATAGAAATAAAAAATAAATACATATTCACGACAGCCATTGTTAAGTAGATTGGTAAGATGTCTAGTTAGGTAATATGCAAGCTCAAATATGAAAAACTATTATGTCAGAGTCCATTTGGGCTTTCTTACCCTGGTCATATTCCTGCTTTAACAAATCAATCTTTGATTTGACACCTGATAACCTATAAATGCCCTCTTGACCTAGAGCTGATACAAACAGAAACAGAATCAATGTTTGCTGCCTCACAAAACATTCAAATAAATGCAAAAATGAGTGAGCAAAAGTTTAAAATGTGTCATATCAGTAGAAAATCTCATCTGTAACTAACCACCACAAATTCAACCAAGTTGTACTCATCTTTCATATTGGTTCAACTGCCACTTTTATATTTAGTCATAGTATCAATATATACCTACTCTGAATACTAAAACAAATAAAAACATAGTCATAATAGATGACAGATGGAAAATGTAATCTACTAATAACATGACTACCAGCTTTTATTATCAGTGAGTCCATCAATATAGGACTGGTCATATATCAAGGTGTAGAACACAATAAGACATGTTCGATAAAAATACAAACTTGTTGTTACTCCTGTCAGATACAGTATGCAATAGTGAGAATGGTAGAAGAATGATAGACAAAGGAGTAAATGCTGTACCCATGAATTCCACCTTTTAAACCAAAAGACGTTAAAAATAGTGAACAGGTGAAATACAAAAATTCGCTGACAGAACTCCAAATGTGAGATTGGCCTCATCAAGGTCCAAACAATAAAGTCGGTAAAACATGGAAATGGAAAAAGGAATCACCTAAATGATTAACTTACCTTTATCCTCCACATACTGAACACAATCTCTAAAAACCTTTGGGAGCTCAATACCATCAACAAGTCTACTCCTTGCAATGGCTACTTCAAGCGGTACACCAAAGACTGGATCAGCCACTGTATTTGGCACAAAGAAAAATTGGAAGGCGAGAGTATGATTTAAGCCAATTTTAGTCAAGGTTTACCATTATAGTGAACCTTAAATGACTGACCCCTATGGTGATAAAACATGACAAAGTTGATGGGCTTCAAACACCTTATTAATGATGATTGCCTTGCAAAAGATCACAGTGGGTCTCAAATATGCAAAATACTAACTAGCGGAAACAGTTGGTCTGTTAAAATAGTTAAGTATTGCCAAATAAAATACACCAATATATATGCAAAATGGATATGACAAAAGAAATCTATATAATTCTCATGTTGACAACAATGCTTCACAAAATTGAAAGCACTTTCTGAATACTAAGCACTTATAAATCCTTTACTTTATCAATTTCCTAACAAATTCAGTACATTTTGAGTAGCTACTATACCATACAGAGCGGTTAGTTACAAAGACAACAATAAAGGACTAAATGACAACTGATTTTGGTTTTGAAGTAAGATCTATTTAGTCTATCCATAATTATTTCATCCTAAGTCAAATACCTTTATAATTCTCAACACGGATAAGGGGTCCCACATTTACAAGAATCCCCCCAGTGTAAATCTAAATGTGATGAAAGTTGCTCTGAAGTTCTGGATAATGCTTCTACAAATTTTCAATTAAAAGTTCAGGAAGCATTACATATTGAGTGGGAAAAACCTACTCTCAATAAGCAACTGTATCACTACAATCTTGGTCTCTCTTGCTAATTTGTTTGTGTTTCTATGTTCCTTTTCCGCCTTTTTTGTATTGTTCTTCAATTCTATAGTATTGTTTAAACTTGTTACCGCTTTTTTCCCCTATGGTGTATTAACTTAACTATAGCTATCTTAAATAGTTATCTTTTGTATTAAAACATGTTTATTCTATGCTTTTGTTAAAAAATGTATTTAAGCTTTACATACTTTACTGTATTCTCTTAACTGAAGATGGATTAAGAAAATCCGAAACATGTCTTATAAATTTAAAACAGTGGTCATTGCTTTTAGACTGATTGCTAGTTTTGTCGTATCACATAACTTTGGTAATTCTCAATACCTGCATACTCAATACCTCTCCATTTAAGGCACATCATCACATGTCCCTCCACATGCGCTTTGAATAATTAGATGTGCTTTTATCACACCCTTTATTCTTCCTGGGTCAGCAGACCACATGCCTATGTTAAGTATAAACCACATGCCTCATTCACAAAAGTCATTAGGAGGCACTTGATATGTCCCTTTGACATGGCCTGCTACTCACAATGACAGTTAGAAGAATCAATATCTGGATTTATCTACATTACCTGGTACAACTGCTGAAATTTGTTCAGTAGATCCAAGTGCAGCTCTTTTATGTTTCTTTTTTTCCCTTTTCTCCTTCTTCTCTTCTTTTTCTTTTTCTTTGTCCTTTTCTTTGCTTTTCTCTTTAACTTCTTTCTCTTTTTTCTTTACTTTGATAGACCTGAATTTATCTCTGAATGTGTTTGAACGTGCAGTTTCTTTTTTCAACTTCTTCTTATCACGAGGTGACTTACTATGAAAAAGAGAAAAAACGGTAACCAGATCACCATCATGTTAACAAGTGATCTCACCACTTTAAAGAGTAATTACAGACAATGAAATAATTACAAGTTTAAGCAAAATATACTAGGATAACTAGTAAAAAAACCATATCAGCTCGCTACTCATAAGATATCCAAAAACATGATTCCATATTAAAGAACAGCTTTTATAATGTGCAAGCAGATGGTATATCCACAACAGAAAAATACAACACACCACAACAACTATGTCAATGTTACAGCGGCAGCTAACAGTAGCATTAGCAAGTCATATGCCTAAGAATATATCTAATTTCACTGTTCCACTACATCAACAACACTCTGCCAACAAAATCTAATCTCTTTAAACGGGGTATTTCATCTAATGCCAATTGCTCTCTTTGCGTGATTCAATTCTTTGTGTAGTTTCTAGTTGCAAAGTGTACCTTGAACAAGGTCGCTTTACATGGCGCCACAACTCTATCTTAACTTTCATTACTCCCAATTTGGAATCTCTAAGGAGCACAGTAATCTATGCTGATCTTTCTGGGTACCTCAGTCCCGCAGTCATAACTGGGCATGAATTATATCCCGACTTTCTTTTAACATTATCTAGCAAATCTGCATGATAACTCTCTACTAAAGCAGCAGAAGTATGATAACTTGATTAAAGAGCTGGTAAATCAGTATGAACAAGTCAAATTCATCAACCTTTCAATCGACACTCTTGGGATATTTAGTAAAACGTCGAAAGATTTCATCAATGTGTTAAAAAATGTAGGATAATAATGCAAAGAACTACATCATCAAAAAAATTATAAACACTGCAATAAGAACTACTTATTATGTATTTTGCTTCAGAAATAAAGAATCGACACACCCACAACTAATGAAATTTTTTAAAAAAGTAATTGCAATTCTTGAAAATACGTGTTAGTTAAGTTTATTTTTCCCATGAAAAAGATTCAAGTAGTCAATTCCAAGTTACCTGTAAACTGAGACTTGTATTTCAACGTCATAAAGAAATAAATTGAGCTTACGTTATTATTAGGAGATATCACAGGTCTCTTTATTGACCTTTTTCTAAACAAGCGATATCGAAGTTTCTTTATTTCATTTTCCATCGAAGGTTCCTTCTTACCAGTTATATTTTCCACTGTTGCAAAACCATTTTGACCGTGTGAGCCTGGACAAATGTCTATGTCTCCGCATAAGAAAAGTAGCATAAGCAAGTCTTTCTTGGTAATTTTGGAACTTTCAGTTGTGACAAGTTAAAAACAACAATAGCTGCAATAAGTTGGACTCAACCTGGCTTGAACTGGTAACACTTAGACTCAAAAGCCAACACTTAAACCTCTGTGCCATCATGGCACAAAGATTTGGTGACACGTCTGTATCATGGGCAGATAAACACAGTGCCTTTTGATATACCCTAGAATCCCAGATATAAGCCCTGGGCCTATATTATTTCAAAGCTTATTTTGGGGGGCTAATAACCATGGGGCTTATATCCAGGAGGGGCTTATAACTGAGAATTTTTGCGTCAATGAAAAGAATTAAGTAAATAATCTTGACTGTTTTTATGGAAAATTAGTTGTGGAAACACTGTATCTGTTGAAGTAGTCATTACAGATGCACCTAGAAATGCTCCAGAAGGTACATGAGTAATAGGAGGTGGAGAATATTGAAACTCATTGCAAGTATGATGTTTATGCAGAGAAAACACTTAAGCATAAAATTAGGAAAATGCTTAGGAAAGCATCAACATAATACCATTGTAAAAACATATGAAACATAGATAGAAACGCGAATAGAAATACATTTATGTACTTCTATCAGTCTTGCTTTTTGTCTTAACTGCCTGAAGTTACCACAAAATCCCAACTTGTGATAACAAAAGAAAAATCAAACACAAAAGATTACATTGGCATATATCCAGGGGGGCTTATGACTGGAAGGAAATTTGTGTTATCAATTTGATGGGCTTATAGCCAGGGGGCTTATAACTGGGGAGCTCATAACTGGGGGGCTTAAAATCAGGGGGACTATAACCGGGATTTTATGGTATTTGTCACGAACGGAACATTGCCACAATAGCTGCTTTAAATGGGAGTCAACTGTTTCTGACAAATATATATATATATATTTATATATATATATATAGCAGAAAAAAAAATATATATTTATATATATATATAGCAGAAAAGCAAAAAATGAAGAGACTGATTCTCTGTTACTCTGAGTTTTGTGCAAAAGCACTCGTCAGACAGACTATTACTGAACTGCA
>JANTCA010073355.1:0-15284 GCA_024741275.1 Chironex yamaguchii
ATACAAGTAAGAACATACAACAAAAGGCGGCATTATGCTAAGAATTGTATAGGGGGTGCTATAGTTTATTAAATAGTACTTATTTTCGTGTTGGCATTTTGAAATTAGTTCGGAATGTATATATATATGTATATATATATGCAACTCCACAAGCATTTTATTCCACCAAGTAAAGTTCATTGGATGAGTCACAATTAAACAAGTAGTTGATCTTGTATCTTTTAATTGTGATCTTAGACTTGAAATTATCACTACTGCACCTGTATGTACAAATGTGACATCTAGACTTTCTAAAACATGAGTCACCTCTGTTAGAAGACTCGCTTTGATTCCAACTACTGAGCCAAGCTCTATCCAACTCCAACTCCAAGTTTTGTATCTTCTAAAGGAAACTCCAGGCAGCTCTGGAAATACCTCCTGTGCCCTATCTATCTGTTAACTAAAGGCTCCTCATACCTATGAATGCTCACAGAATACAGGTTTCAAAATCAAGTGGGACTCTACCCTAAAATTTCTCACGAGAAAGGCCTTGAGGCATTGCATCGTGCCTTGCAGTGTAGACAGGACTCTAATGTTTCCACAAGTACATTAGTTAGGATAGCCTGTTTAGTATTGCATAATGATTATCTTGAATTTAATGGCCACTTTTTTGACAGACTAGAGGAACAGCAAGTTTGCACCGGTTTATTCCAGTTTATTCCAATCTTTTAATGTGTAAGTTAGAGTGTAGGTGGTAAGCTGGAAGTTCTGTAAGTCCTGTGTGTTGGTCATGCTTCATTGATGGCCATTTTCATTTGGACACATGGAGAAGAGAGTTTTACACAATTCATTGATCATATAAATGCTTTTCATCCCACAATCAAGTTCACTGCACATTATTCACATACTCAAGTTTTGTTTTTGGTTTTTGGGGTTTGAAGTCTGGATGGTAAGTTGGCAACTGATTTATATTTTAAGGAAACAGACACCCATCAATACCTTTACCATAAATCATGCCTTTCTTGGCACACTAAAAAGCCCATTCCATAAAGTCAAGTTCTATGTAGGATCTGTTCAACTTCAGGCAGTTTTGGGAGAACAGTAGAAGCTTTAGTCCACTTGTTAGTTGATAGCAGCTACAAGGAGGAATTTGTTTGGGGCAAGTAGACAGAGCATGCCAAATGGATAGAGATCTTTTATTTTCAGATTGAAAGGTAGATAAAGCCAAAGATGTAAAAGTACCATTAATTCTCACATACCATCCAGCACTCAATAAGGTTAAAGCTATACTAGACAAGTACAGTCCCTTATTAGAGGTCTAGCACTAACACAAACATTTTCCAGTCCACCCATAGTGTCATTTCATTAGGTAAATACACTTAAGGACAAGTTAAGCTGGAAGGAAGTAGAAGATATAGAGACAGAGGTTGTGCTAAATGTGGAAAAATGTAGTTTGTGATTTTATTGAAAGTTATGATAGTTTTAGTAGTAGAGTTGGTAGTGAGGTATACAAGATTAAGCATGGGTTTGATTGTGATTCTAGTAATGTAGTGTATTTGTTGCAATATAAAGTGTGTAAAAAGCTGTATGTAGGTAGCACCAGGACTCCATTTAGACTTAGGGCTAATAGCTATGGAGCAGCTAACAGGAAGTTTCAGCAGAGATAGTCACGGTAGTTTTGAGGAAGATTGTAGATTTGTCATGATAGACTTCATCACCATTGTATGTACGCATTGATTGTTGTAAATTGTTGCTTAATTTATTTTTCCTTTTTGCTAGACTGTGAAGATCATCATTCTGGCGCAAAAGTAATGAAACGTGATATTAAATTATGTATCCTATATAGGCAGTACTGCTTAGCTGTTCTAAAAACATACTTGAAAAGGAGGTTGGTAATTATGATTTACTTTTATTCCAGTGCTATTTTGTCATAGTTTATTTTGATGGAGGGTTATGTTATGAGTTATGTTAAAGATTTACATATGTAAGCAATGAAGTCTAACAAGTGGATATGGAGAAAACACTAGAAATTACTTTCTTTTTCAAAACAATTGTGGATTGTGGTTTCTGTGGAGTGCTTTACATCTTGTAAAAACTGAGATTGAGTTTGATTGGTAATGGCTTTTAAATTTTTTGTACTACATTTTAAATACAAAGAGCTCTTTTTAATAAAACATTACACTTAATGCTACAGGTGTATTGATGTGTTTCCTTAGAGTGATTTCCTTCTGCATGAGATGGAGCCGGGGGCAGATCCAGCTTAAATTTTGAGGGGTGCTCAAGTCTCTGATACTTAATGTACATTGCTTAGTCCAGTGTCTAAAAATATCCTTGTGGCATACCATTGAAATTGCGATTAAACCAGAAATAGTCAAACATGAGGTCAGCCTTTGTCACAATATATTCAAAATTTTTCATTGGTAACTAAGGTCATCCTGTAAACTTTGACATCAATTTCCATGAAGTTATTAGCAAGCTTTTTCTTTTAAGTTTGTGTATAGAAGATATTCATCAATCACCTTTATTGCTAACATAAATTCAATGATTTTGTAGGTGTTATTGTAGTCTACAAGATCAAGTTAATCATCTCTTCTGTTTGCATATTGGAGCTGACTTTGTTTTTGAATTATAGGACTAATTTGTTCCATATGAAAATTGTAAGTTGTTCAGTAAAACAGCCAAATAGCAGAAAAACTTTAACCTGTAATGAAGTGAATTGAACAATAACATCTATATGTAAATTTAATTAAGTAATCTTGGTAATAATTGTATAAAAATTGATGTAAAGCTTTTAAAGCCATCCTTAGTTACTGATGATAAAAATTCAAACCACCTGGTAGCTAAGGCAGAATTTGTGCTTGACCATTTCTGGTTTAAGCATGTTCAGTACTTTGTATTATGCTTGGCAATAGGTAGTGCTCCCGCCAAAAGTGAGCACCTGCAAAATCAAAAGCTGATTGGCTACTTTCCATTTGTGGGTGCTCAATGCCCATCACTGACTGGTCAAAGTCAGTTTTAAAATGGTTAAAACGCATACTGGGGAGTGCTCGAATGCTTGCCAATACTCAGAAATATACAATTTGGTCTGTGTGTTAGCCAGGTGTCAGTGACTAGATGTGTCATTGGAGGTTCACTATGGGAAGACTTCCAAATGTCAATGTCAAGGAATAGAGGTGAAGATTCATTTCAAAATTTGTTCACCATCGAATATTAGGCAAGAGTGTGAATCCAGTTGTTGCCAAAACCAAATTTTATACAAGCATTAAATCTTACTATTGGACATTCAAAGGGCGCTTGGGCCACCTGTAGCAACCCACTGGTTGGAGCTGCCTTCCATGATCTTCCAAGCTCAAGCAGAAGGAGATTGTTCATTGTCACACTTCTATAAACAGTGGTGAGAATCTTGCATTCTTCTATGGCTCATTTTTCCACACTGGGATAGTCATCCCTAGTTTGGCTGTCCGTTCTCCTGTGCTAGCTGGAGATATGCAAACCAGCCATGGCCCCACGACCTCCATCCCATACCCCTGCCCTGTCTGCTTCCTGAATGTTCCATGGGACTGCATCCAGTGCTCCAAATGCTCTCAATGGGTCACCCACAAATATGCCAATCTCAGAACACCAGATAAATCCCTAATTTCAAATGCTCCACCTGTACCCAGACTCCCTCACCCATGCCCTTTCCCACCTCCCCCAGTCTGCAACCCATCTCCACAAGTCAATCTCCAACCATCAATATCCTACAATTATGTATCAATGGAATTCGCAACAGCCTTGGCCAGGTCACAGACTTAATCTCATTCAACAGAATCCACATTATGGCCATTCAGGAGAGCAAACTTTGATCTCAATGACTCCGAAAATCCCCAGTCAGCCCCAGAATCAGCTCATCTCCATCTTGCACTTGTAAAGCAAAAATGACTACCAAAACATGCGATTCTGCCATAGGCCAACATTTACTAGAAAATTTAGAATGCACCAAAATGTATAAGGTTGTGAATTTTTGGATAATTGGCACAGCTAGATTGTCCTTTCATCTAAGTGTATTGGAGTTTGTCTACATTAAAACAAGAAAACCAGTACGCTGTAGGCAGAAAGAGTTCGTTTCTTCACTTGGACTCTTCCAATATTGTTTTTTTCTTTATTTTCTCTTTCTTTGTTTCCTTTTTTGTTTAGGATTGGTTAGTTTTGCTACATGTTTCATATAAATAGGTTGCTGTATACATATACTTTCCTTTCTGACGTTTCATACTCCAAAGAGTGTCAGACGAGGGAAAGCCTTTAAGTATGTTTTTAGCGCAATGTCACAAATTTTCAAGGTGATATTCAAGAATACTATGTCCAGATCAAGAGAAGTCCATATGGAGGTGCCCTAGAGTTCGGTGGTCTCACCAACCCTCTGTAACTAAAAGATTGCAGGCCTTCGCCCCCTACTCAAAAGCATCAAAATTATCTCCTATGCCAATGTCATCACCATCTTACCAAATACCACAACAATTTTCACAATCATCTTCTAAACCTCTCCCTTATGCTATCCCTGTAAAGTCCACCATCAGTGTCTTCACTCTGGATACACACCAATCCAAATACCACCCAATGTGAGCATCAACAACACTCTGCTCCCCCTCAACAAGAATCCCAGGATCTTGGGTGTCACTTTTGACACCTCAATTTCTCCCCTCACATCACAACAGTGAATGCCAAAGCCTTTTGACAAAACAGTGCTCTCGAGGCCATAAAAGCAATGGTCTAGGGCCAAGACAACAAGCCTGACATTAAAACCTTCGTAAAATCCTTTGTCTGCTCCAACATCAGATATGGTGCTTGCATTTGGGCCCCTTACGTCTCCAACACCAACTTAGAAAAGATGCAACTGACATAAAACACACCACTCTTTATAGCCACTGGTTGCCACCATATGCCACCCATCCCTCACCCACACCAAGAACCCAAAATTCGACTCATTCGAGAGCACACTGATCTCCAAGACCTGGCTGCAACCTTTGAGCCTATCCACCTTGCCCTTAACTGTGACACTCCTCAGGCTGCAGGAAGAAGAGTGTCATACCCTCCAATAAAAAAATATTCCAGTATAGTAGAAAAGTGCTCCTGCCCAACCCTCAAAGAATCCCACAGACATGTCCATTGTCACTATGTGGAGCAAACATGGTTCAGACTTGGCCCAAAACCATTGCTACTATTCCCTTGGATATTCACTCTTCTGAACAACATCTCAATATAAGGGTCAGGAATGCTCTGCCCCAACTCTGCTATATCTATCTCACTAATTCATACCGAATTTGCCTTGATACAACAGTGGACAATAAATGTCCAAAATGCAATGGGACACCTCATGATGTCCCACACTTATTCAATTGCACCCAGGACCCCACCAAACGTACATGGGAGAACCTATAGTAAAGACCCATGGATGCTACAAGATTCATTCGCTTTTCTCGGCAATGACAACAACAACAATAGAGCATATAAGTTGCTTTAAATCTTTAAAGCTTTTTATCCAATCTAAACAATTGACTTTGGAAGCAATTTCTTGTTACCTTTTGGCAAGTATGTTGCATTTTTTTCAATAACTTATTTTCATTAAAGATTTTTTTTATTTTTCACAACATTTTTCTCACTGTTTTTGCTTTGAAAAGCAACATACCTGTTATCACTGTGTTATATGTAACACAAAAGGAGTTGTAACTGAGCAACATTTTAAATGTTCATCTAGATACATACCTCAAGCCATCATAACTTTAGTGTTTAGTTTTCAAATAACCTACCTTTTATACAGTATCAGAATGGTCACAAGTATTTGAATGTCTGATTTTTATATATAGTTTGTGCGATGTATTTGTAAGGCAATCAAAATGTTAGTAGGATACGTACTTTGCTTGCCAAAAAATGTAGTGTTTAAATCAGACTGTTATTGGTCTTAACGTAGCTCTTATTAGAAGTATGCCCTTGATTTGTGCTTGGTAGTATTATCAAACTAGAAAATCATTGTACACGTTAAACATCTTTTGAACTTTAACACTCATACTTTTATTTTCTAGTTACTGCATACCAGTGAAGTCTGATCCTAATTATTATGAAATACTTGGGCTGGAGAAAGATGCAAATATCAGGCAAATAAAACAAGCATATGTAAAGCAATCAAAGAAGGTAGAATATTTAACATGAAATTACAACCGAGGACACGTTTCAGCAGTCTTGACAATTTATTTTGTTAGTATTTCATTGTTAAACTCAAAAGTACTGTTTATACCTATAGTGACATATCTCGCCATTTGTAGGTTTTTTTCTCATTTATAGATACGTGTTTTGTTCATGGCATTTTAACTTTTTATTTTGCATGGTCATAGCCAAAATTATTTTCTGATACATTAATTGATGTAGCAATTTATGGTTGCTACCATATCTTGTTTTCGAAGCACGCATCCTTAATATGCCAATAAGGCCTGCCATGAACATTGCCATGGTGTTGTGAATAACTTTGATATAACCTAATGATGTAATTACATGAGACATACGTTCCATTTATACAACTCCATTTATTGTGAAATTGCTAAGGTTATTGTCAAAAGTTACTCATGGTAATTTTGAAGAAGTTATATTTTTGTTCTCAGACTGTTCATCGTGTAGCCAACTGTTGCTCATACAACTCTTCTTGTCATAGTACTTCTTTGGAGTAAATAAACTACCAACAATAAAACAACATATATAGTAACAGTGCATTGGCTAGAAAAACAAGGAACTGTCATAAGTGCTTCTGCATACCCTACCCCAGTCTTTAATCTGTACAAGCTCAACCTTATTTCATTAGTTAGCAAATTAATACCATTGCATGATCAAGCAGCAATAAATGCAGAGATATGCCACAGTTCTCAACAGGAAGTTAATGCTGTTGCTAAGATGAAGTAAAAGTGGTGATGTCTCTTTTTGTGTTTTTTTCCAAATAGCTAGTCAAATATTATTTCTAAAAATTATATTTCAGGTAGAATAATAAAACGTGAAATAAGGGCTGCTTTGCACAATTGTTCCAGATCATAGCAATCAAACAGTAGATTTGAAATGTTGGCTGATATGTTCATAGTACTGTCTGTAGTTTGTAGAATCAGAGGAAAAGTACTTTGAAATTTTACAGAATCCAGAACAGTAAAGGTAGATAAAACTAGAAAATGGGAAATGTAGATCATGCAATTTCCTACCAGGCAGACATTGCTGTGTTTCATCTCCAGGATGCTAGTGAACGTTTTTATCACAAACAATCATGTGTGAGTATTTTTCATTTTTTATTGATAAGCAGAGAGTAGTGATGGATAGCAGTGGATCAAGGGGTGCTTTCCTCCCCAATAATGTCAGAGTAAAATTTTACACTGTATTGCTCTTGATTGCAAGGCATTGCTGTATGAGGGCTAAGCTTGTCTTATAATCAAAGTTCATTTGTTTGGAACCATCCAAAGAATCTGCTGCTACCTGTTCTCCAAAGTTGGTGTCAGAAAACTGTCTTTCTAACAGTTGGGATGAGTTGATCAGCCACATTTTTAGAGTTGTGCAGATTGTGGAGGTCTCTTCCCCTTATCACTTGGCTTAATAAACACATTGCCCAGTGAAATGGGTCTTCATATATGAGTGATATGCCAACTGAATTATAGAAGTCTTCTGCTGTCTTCAAAATTTCTTTTAATTCAAGCTCTTTGAGCAGCTATTTGACAGCAACTGTTTCTCCTGATAGCATTGGCCATTTTATATCCATCTCTTGCATTGCTTTCCGAAGACCATGTTCAACTTTGAGTATGCATTCTAGGAAGCACAATCTTCTTGACAGAAGTTTTTGGTTTGTGATTAGATCTACAATCGCCTTTAAACTTCAAAGATTTTCTCTCAGTTTTGTTTTCAGTCCTTATTTGTACTTCAGTGAGTGAAACACCTGCTCTAATGGTTTCATTTAGATACAGCATCTTTTTGTTCTCTAATGATTTCATTTAGATACAGCAATTTTTGGTTCTCTAATGGTTTCATTTAGATACAGCATCTTCTGGTTCTCTAATGGTTTCATTTAGATACAGCATCTATTGGTTCTCTAATGATTTCATTTAGATACAGCATCTTTTGGTTCTCTAATGGTTTCATTTAGATACAGCATCTTTTGGTTCTCTAATGATTTCATTAGATACAGCATCTTTTGGTTCGCTAATGGTTTCATTTAGATACAGCATCTTTTTGTTCTCTAATGGTTTCATTTAGATACAACATCTTTTTATTCTCTAATGATTTCATTTAGACAAATCTTTTTATTCTCTATTGGTTTCAGTTAGACACAACATCTTTTGGTTCTCTTCAATTATTTCCATGGGTTTTGCAATATTTAAGTCTTTTTTAACTATTTTATAGGCACAAATTTGGTGCTATCTGAATAGCATAATATTCTTGCTACCTGTAAATGAGGTATTAGTAACTAACATTGATATGTCTTAAGAAGTTACAGAAGTGATAATATAGTATGTGGCTGCAGATATCTTGTTAAAGGGGAGAAAAATTTCTAAAAAGGGGGTGCCAGACCTGTTTCAACTCGGCAGTGGGGGAGCTTCCCCCAGTTGCCCCCTAGATCGACGACTGGATTGATGCTATCTTTATTACCAGCACTGACGACCTCTTTCACCATGTCGTTATTTTATTTTTTATTGAATGAAAATATGTTTGTTTTAATTACTTTCAGTATCATCCAGACAATGATGTTGGTGATAAATCCCTTCACAGTCATTTTATCAAGGTAAAATTACTTATTTACTCATACAACAGTCAAATAGTAAATATCTGTTTTCTAGCATGATCCTAATACATGTCAAGATTTTGGGTAATTAATGTCATCCACTTCCACAGATTACAAAATGAGGAAAGCCAACCTGTTATTTCAGGCAGAGGAAAATGCACAGTCTATTCATTTCGTGTGCAAGGATGTGGTTTGCACCACTGTGACTGATTGTAACCATTTGTATAGCACTTTCTGCACTTGCAGTAGTTTGTATGTACTCAATTTACTTTCCTATGTCTTTCATACTTTCTTCGAAGGCATGAGAGCAATGCGTCACGTAGAGTCTTAGAAAATGTAACATATTTGGCCACTTGCAGCATTCAGTACATTCCATACAACATTAAGGCATTGATTACCATGATATCAGACCTCTGAAGCTCAAGTTACCCTGAATGCTGATTTTTTATCAACGTAAGTATTAGGCACTCCATACTGATATGGGCATCACTATCTCGGTATCTCAACTGACTAAATAGAGTTATGATGGTTTGAGATGTATCATTTTATAGGTTAATGAAGCATACAGTGTGCTAAGCAACAAGCAACAAAGAATCGAGTATGATAATCGACATGGATTTGCTCCTATAAACCAAATGCAAGGGGCCACTTTCCAGAATCCATTTGGAGTGAATAATTATAGGTAAAAACCTTGAATATATTTGATTTCATTTTTGCTGATCTTAGTTATTTATTACCTCTCACACACATATCTTCTTTGTGCCTAGAACGTGCTCTTATTTTGTAGACTTGAATTTCCCATGTTATGAAAATGCCTAGTACACCAATTGGAAGCACATATGTAGTGATGACATAGCATGGGGCTGAGACTGGATTTTTTTATAGTAATATCATTCTTAATCATTTTAAAATTCCCTAAATTAGTTGGATAAGTTATGAGAAATATGGTTCCATGTAAGTCATTCTTATCGACTAGAGACAGCTATTGTAACTTTTTATGTTAGCAGAAACGGGAGGATATAAGGCGTACTGTTGTCCTAGGCACAGTTAAGAATATCATTATTTTTAATAGGGTGCAATGAAGAGTTCGTATTAGGGACTATACCCACTTCATTCCATCACAGACAACATTACAGTTAGCCGTTACATTGTCATGTTATATTTTTTTATGCAATATATACACATCTCAACACTTTGCACGTAAAATTTTATAATTAACTTCCTGTTCAAATTCTTTATTGTTTTGCTGGCAAAAAATCAAAACATTTTTTGTTGCTAGCAAAATGTGCTTAAGAGACTAATCATAGCGCCCGTAACCAGTACTTTCCTTATATTTATGTTAATACGTTTATGATGTTTCATTCTTTTAACCTTTTCTTTCCTTGGTAACCTTTTCTTCTTTTAGTACCGAGGCAGATGCGTATTATTACGATAAATATGATGAGTGGATGCAAGAAAACCGTTACACATCCAACAAACATAGGTACTTGTGACTTCAAAACTTTACTCAGTTTTCATCTTGCACACGACTGCAATTTTCACTGTATTGTCGCTTACTTAAATTGCTTTTATGTCTGTTTTCATATCTTTTTGTCTCTCGAATACTCTTCTGTACTATATATGGCCACCTATAGTATATTTTCTGGACTGAACTTGTCACAGGGACGACCCAGTTGCTCTTCTGTTGTAATAATTACAGCTAGTGGTGCAACCAGCAAATGGTGCAAAGACTGACAGGGAAGAAGGCCAGACGGTTATCTCTTGAAGTTACAACACTGGTATGTATGTATGTATGTATGTATGTATGTATGTATGTATGTATGTATGTATGTGTATGTATGTATTTATGTATGTATGTGTGTGTATTTATGTATGTATGTATGTATGTATGTACGTACGTATTTATGTATGTGTGTGTGTATGTATGTATGTATGTATGTTTGCAGGCCAACTTTGTGGCTAAGCGACTAGGTCGTCCATAAGAACTGCGTAGCGAATGCCACCGAATTTCTAGCTTCCCGTTGAGGGCACAAGTAGCATGCACAATCATTAGGCGTCTCCGGCAGTACAGGCTACAACCCGATGCAATAATTTTAACAAAGATAAATGTTGATGCTTACATCAAGAGAAACCATCTGCTGGATGAAAAAAACATCAGTATTTTTGGTGTAACAAACAAACAGTAGTTTTGGTGTCTCTCCAAAAATAGAGAAGTAATGGATCGGTATCTGTGGGGCTGAGCAGATTCGTTCATGGTGGAACAACGTGATCCACAGCTCACAGTGGAGGTTCTTTTTACTGATCCGCAACAACTCTGGTATTCCTAGATTGAGGCACCTTGATTGGAAAGCGAGACATGTTGTGTGACGCTAAGGTTCGTACAACTGTATGTCTACAGCTGTAATAAGACGGCACAACGGGCCAGTTGTATTGGCCTGGCTTTCAAAGCGGCAGACCGGAATTTTTATTCCATTTGCAGGGACTGTGATTAGCTGAGCCTTGCATCATTCTCATATGGGAAATGCTGGGGAGCAGGTCAGACAGTTGACCAGGAATGAGTGGCTTCCACCCGTCCCGTGAATATGGTATAACTAAAGAAGTAGGTAGCATCCGTGTCACCTTCGACTGCTGTCGACCATATCCTCTCGTCTTCACGACTTTAATTCTATTGTTCTGTGAGTAGAACTGAGACATAAATAACGATAGCATCTAATTTGGTATTTCTTTAATAACATACGGCGTGCCAAAAATTCAGCACTATACTTTAAATTCTGTGCGTAATCTGTGCAGCGGGTTGGTCTGTTAAATTATTCTGAGACTAATTGGAGGCACAAACCTGTACACGTTGTAAATACACGTCAAGTGCCATGTGTAATGTTAATCTGATTAATTATTTAAGTTCTTTGACTGAAAAGCTGACGTGTGCTGATCAGTGATCGGATGACTGGTCATCGCACGTTTACTGTTGGTCTTAAGAAGACCACCTTGTACACTTTTATCAGGAATTTGTGCAATTGGAAGTGACAACGTAGTTACAAAGTACGTCACTTTCAAGTAAGACGGAACGTAGACAACCAAGCCAAGTACGCACATTGATGATCGCGATTGATTGCCAGAGAGTTTTCGATGGTTTTGTGGTTGGGCTACTGTAATGTGATCGAGCTGATTAGCTGTACAGGAAGGGTGTCAGGTAATTAGGGGACCTATGGTGAATGCTTGTGGTTAATCATAAGAATTTTAACTGGAACATGCCTTTCGAGTGGCCATCAACTGCATGACCTGACAGAGTCGTCTTTCTATTGTTTCTAAAGAGCTGTTTGTCTTTACGGAATTATATTTTGGCATGGTTGCATGGTCTGAGTTGTACTTTTATTTTGACTTTTGAAGACCTATTACCTATATTGTATATTTGTAATGTTTAATTTTCGGATTTTTTGTTCGTTTTCTGCTCATTACTGCACTTTTTTATGCTTTTTACGAGCTATGCAAGACCACACACTCCCTTGCTTTATACAGTCCTTGTAGTCCTATTTTGGATCAAAAACTAACAAATTGCTCATTCACTTTCTATTTAATCTTGTGTAATGATTTGAACGATAATTGTTCGTTTGTATTAGTAAATTTAATACATTTTAATATCCAGATTATTTCATTACCCTTGTTTTTTCTTCTCTTGTAGAGATTACAATTTTACTAGAGAGAGATATGCTGAATCTAGTGGAGCAAAGAACAGAAAATTTTTTGGTTATTTGATCATATATATGTTACTAGGAGCAGCAGTATCTTTCACACATATAGGGTAAGCAGACATGAGGGCAAAGTATTAACCCTTCCATTTCCTGCCTGGTTGCAGGTTCAGTTCTTATCGGTTCCTAATTTCTTATTTTATTGTCAACATACTGTGACATTTTTCGCCTTTATTCATGTTGTTATCTCTAGTTTAGGTAGGAGATAATGCCCTTTTACTTTCATTCGCTCTAGGCCTTGTAAAGTATTTACCTTGAAGTGTTCTGGGGCTGGCGTAGACCAAATGAAACAGTATGGTTTGAACTATCCTTGAAAGGAAAACGATCCATTTGCGATTTTTCGACATGTAAGGTCTCAGTCATGCAAGGGATTATGTCACAATTTTTATATTTTATTTACCTTAGTAATTAAAAAAATTTGTTTGTATGACATTGAATCCCCATCGAAATAAACTGACGCATCTTAGCAAAGTCTCAAACGTGGAAGTATTGATATAAAGTAGTTCAAATGGAAGCTATATAAAACCTCATCTCATGCGATACTGAATTGCATTTAAGTTCAAAAAACCTGTTAGTTTGTATAAGAGAATCCGGCTAGAAAAGGTCCTCTTGTGCCACGCCTTCCCGGCATTAATAGGTTTATATTTGTGTTTGCAGTTACAGCCATAGAAAGTACAAAGAGTATATAGAAGACGTCTCGGAAAAGAACAATCAGTTATACGAGGAAATTATCAAGACTGCAAAGTGAGTTCATAACAATTGAAGTAAAATATGTACCAACGTCAATTCATGTCCATTATTACTTGCGCCAGGGAGGTATTGTGTTAATTACCGTTTGTTTGTTTGTCTGTCTGTCTGTTTGTTTGTGTCTGTTTGTTTGTCTGTCTGTCAGTCTGTTTGTTTGTTTATCTGTCTGTCAGTTTGTCTGTCTTTTTGTCTGTCTGTTTGTCTGTCAGTCAGTCTGTTTGTTTGTTTGTCTGTTAGCAACTTTAGGCTTAGAAATTTTTTACCAGAGGTGTGTATTTGTTTTTGAAATAACCCATCAACTTTTGATCCGTGATCCGAATAGCCGTCTGGGTTCTGGATCATTTTGAACTTTTGGCCGTAACTAATATTTTTAAAAGATGATTACGTAGGCTAGATGCACATCACCTCATTATTGCCATTTCTTGCAGTGGCTGCTAATAACAGTTACACGTTTGGGGGAAGTAGGTCCTTTTGATCTCTAGCCTTCCTGAGCCTTGAATTAACTCACAACCTTGCAATAGGTAAGAAAAATCCACGAAGCATTATTGTTGCAAATATAGCCTTTAATCCTCAAGTAATGGACGAATGAGCACAACTCTTTCTAAGATATAGAGGTAGATTGACTGCGTATCTAAAACCTCATATTTGTTTCGCGAAGTTACCGCATTCATACGATAATTACAATATCAAGGATATCGACCGGCCAGTATATGCCATCTTAAACGAAGGTTCACTTCAACTCCTAGTCATAACATAAAAAGTTTGAGTCGAGTTGATTTCCATGTTTTGCTGAAGTGAATCGAAAGGAAGAACAGAGCTCCTACTTCACTGTTTAACAGTACACCATTCAAGCTAGTGGCGAATGCACTACGAGAAAACTGGGGTCCGGGAACTAAGCTGTTGGGACATTTTTGGTGTCTAAGCGATTGCATCAATTGCTTATACATTTTGTTTGTACCAATGTTATGTACTTTCTTTTTAAAAGCTGGTGTCAAGACCCCCTCGTTCTACTTCTGGAACGCCACTGGCTGTTCACACTTAATAAAAGGAAACTTTTGCACTGCCAGTGAGTATGTGTACCCGAGAAGATGTTTGTAGTATGATATGATAGCTTGAATACTACGGTGTTTAGATACGTCCTGAACAAGGGTAATGTGGAGCTTTTTATGTAATGTTTTTAGCATAGAGCTTTCTTTCATCTTACTGACTAGACATTTGTTTATTTATCAGATTGAATGGACCTCTTAAACAACTCGAAATCTTCAAGGAGAGGCATCTGAAAGAAAATGCCAAGGCAAACGGCAATGATGAAACTTAGATGCAGTTTGATTGATCTAGTATGACTCTAGTATACTCAGTGATTGTGTACAATTTGGATCTAAAACTGTGTGTAAATAGCAGATACTAGCTTAGTAGTAGTAGTGTTTGTTAGAAGCCAAAATATTATGAATTCTAATCTAGACAATATATAGTTGTTATGTACTGCACGTTCACCTGATTGATTTTTGTTTTCTTGTTGATGCCACGAAAAGGTAGTTGTTTGCACTATTCTCTACTACAAAATGTTTTTGCAGGTCTAAGGAGAAAGGAAAGTCCTTAAAGTTCCATACAGATTCGAGGGAAGGGGGCCGAATTTACGATTTACACCCTAAAAATAGCACGTTAAACGTTTCAGTATTGTCATGCGAGAGTACGGCGCCCTGCCGTGTACTGTAAGCTAGTCAAATGTGAAGTACGAAAAGTAGAGAAGCACGTGGCTTTGCGTCTTTTGCATGGTGATGTAGTGTGTAGAGAAGCATGTGTTGTAATGTGGTATGTTGTTGTTTAATGTGGTATGATGTATTGGAGTGTGGTATTATGTAGTGGAGTGTAGTATGATGTAGTGGAGTGTAGTATGATGTAGTGGAGTGTGATATTATGTAGTGCAGTGAAGTGTGAATGTGGTCAAGTCAGCGGCAGCAACCACTCTTAACAGAGTATTGCAGTCTGGAAGTTCAGTTATTGTTTTGGGTTCGCATGTGATTTAGCAAACC
>JANTCA010073366.1:0-15283 GCA_024741275.1 Chironex yamaguchii
TTGATATGGACTGCCTGTGCAGTGAGACTCATTGTTCTATTTTGATATCTAGGTTGTTGTTGTTGTTAATAGATTAATATGATTATGTTATGTTACCAGGAAAGCGTGTCTGGACTGTAGTTTTAGAGTAGAGAAGCATAATTGAAATATACCAATAGGAAGACGTTTTCTGATTTTAAGGATTCCGCAGGTCTTATGGACCCAGACGAAAGTTCTTGAGAAACAACCTAATGGCTGCTACACGCGTATGCTAAGTATGGCATTCGACTTCTCTTGGAAGCAGAAGCTCACCAATGCTGAGCTGTACCAAGACTTTCCATCAGTGTCCGAAATAGTCAAGCAACGCAGGATGCGTCTTGCAGGGCACTTGCACAACGCCAATACTGAGGACCAATTCAAGTAATCTTCAAAAGGTTAGAAGCTTTACCATTACCAGGGACCATGATTTGTATCGGATAAGTAAGATTCAAACCACTTGAGAGTATTAACTCTTACACTGTAACGTTTAATTGTTGAGAAAAAAAAACGAAGTTAAATATATACTCTGCATCAATATCTTTTATTATCCAAATTATTTGTAATAACCTCGGTTGTACTAATTAATGCATAGTCTAATTAATTTTCTAGAAAACAAAATAGTAGATGACGTATAATTTTTGCTTGATGTAAGAAAAACAATATAGTCTTTGGTACATGTCTTTTTTTGTACAATTTACTAAAAATTGACAACAACGAAGTTTGTCTATACTTGGTTGAGATTTTCACCTGTCCTTTTTAGCAGAGGTATTACTTAAGCAATTTTTCATTTTGATGGAACAATTCATTGAGAGCTGACAGGCTGATACGTTTTGCAAGTGGATGACAGATACATATACTGAATGGTAATTTAACGTCACGGACCAACAGACTTTAATTAGGCGATATTTGATACCATATCTTCAATGTCAATGTGAGCAACTGGAGATAAAAACAATAATTGAATTGGCACCTGCGGCGAACTCACGGTCAAGTATTGCTCTTATAATACGACATTTGCTGTAACCTTGATTTTGTAACTTCTGTTTTCATATAATAAACATTTTTTATCGAAGATTTACTAAATGCCTAGGTTCTTGAGCAACACAGACCTAAAAGTTACATTTTTGTTCTCGTGTAACATCTCTTATACGAAATAGGGGCGTGGCCCCTGTAACCATATTGGGTTATATGGAAATCGAATTTCCATTCAACCAAAAGCATTGTCGTAAAATTGGAGCGTCACCAACAAGTTCATACTCAAACGATTTGGATAACTCCGTTTATTTCTTTTACAAAGGAATTAACCGTAAGTTAATAAACTTTGATTTCTTTAGTCCAAGGTGGTCGCATCACCCATCAAAGGCTTGGGGGGTCAGTGAGTGCCATCCTACTCTGTCTTTACCCAGATCCGTGCATGCTCCTGTTTTCATCTGCATCCAGTTTGTGATGATGCTCACCCATGTTGTTCCTGGTTTTCCTCTGTAGCTCTTCCCCACGACTTTTCCCTGTTTCAAGCCCCTCTGTGACCCACCGTTTCTGACCAAGTCCCCAAAATATCTGCACTTTACAAAGGAATTAACCGTGAGTTAAAAAGCACTTCCTGTTAGGTCCTGTCGTCATCAGCTTTCCGTCCCCGGAATGTATCATCACATTATGACTATTGTTGGTTGTCGTTTTGTCTCCTTTCAGCACTACAGCCAGGGAGCTGTTAAAAATAGTTTTTGTCTGTGATTACGACCAAGAATGGCGGAGCCCCTCATAATCTTCTAAATGGGGCACGGGACGTAGGCGTGTGTTGAATTATAATCAACATCTATCACAGCGTCCCAGTTTGTTACAGGATAGGGGCTCGCAATTCGTCACAGGTCATCAAATGAAAGGTACTGTGAAAAATCCAAGTGTTAAGTAATTTTCTGTTTAAATTGTATAAAAATCAGTACAGATTATGACCACCGGGGCTCAGAACCCGGGTCCCACGATTGAAAATCTGACGCCTTTCCTACGGAGCTAAACAGCCAAACAAAGACTGTTGGTCAATGAACCCCAACGAACATTTTAATAGGCCAATTTTGATTGTCTGGTGATGTGTTTTTCACGTGATAATGCCATAGTTTTAAGCATTCTTTGATGCACGTGACAAAGTTAACTGCAATCTTGATCAGCGGACAATTGCTTATAATTGATAGTTCAATGGTCTAGCCTTGGAATGTCACACACTAAAAACCGGAGCCGATAATGACATTAAAGCCAATATTTACCCAGTTTTCCAGAAAGTCGAAGATGCGTGCTGGATGATGTCTGCAGGATTTACTTGACTCAGGCGGCTATTCCTGGCCATCATAAGAAAATCCAGAATATAAATATCAACAAAAAGAGTTGAGAACACAGCTAAAAGGCATCAGCGAATATCTGACCTAGTACATATCAGATGAAAATCACTGGAATACAGCATCTCAATGCGTGATGCTGTACGCTGTTGAGAACATATGTTGTTTGGATGGATCGAATGCGTAAATCCCCTGAAGTATGATATTTAGATATAGCAACAAACTTCGGAATCTGTGATAAACGATTGTGCTGTCGGGAAGTGCACAAGAGAGGTTAAGGAAATGTACTTGCTACAACCTTCCTGTTAAAAAACCTCAGCCGATAATGACATTAAAGCCAATATTTACCCAGTTTTCCAAAAAGTAGTGGATGGGTACTGGATTATGTCTGCACGAATTACTTGACTCAGGCGGCTATTACTGGCCATCATAAGAAAATACAGAATACAACTACCAACAGAAAGAGTTAAGAACACAGCTAAAGGGTTTTAGCGAATATCTAATCTACAACATCTCAGATGAAAATGACTGGAGTATAGCATTTCAATGCGTGATGCTGTAAGCTGTTGAGAACGGATGTTGTTTTGGTGGGGTTGAATGCGTAAATCCCCTGAAGTATGATATTTAGATATAGCAACAAACTTTGGAATCTGTGATAAACGATTGTGCTGTCGGGAAGTGTACAAGAAGGGTTAAGGAAATGTACTTCCTTCGAATTTCCTGTTGAAAAACGGGCGTTGACGAGGGGTACAGGAGCGAATACAACTAAGCTCCAGTAGTTAGACGGAAAGAACACAAGATAAGGCAAGGATTGGTAGGTTAAAAGCAGTTTGTCATAACGCAAGATTAGTTAAAAGGTAAGACCATTTTGCAACAAAAAGCAGAACATGAAGTATTAAAGTTTAAACGAAAGTGAGGGTAATAATGTCCCAATTAGTTAATAGCTTAACAAAGTTAACTTAATAAGTGGGTGTCGAATGTAAGCAACAGTCTTTCTGACAGTACAAAATTCCAGTCTTGCATCGTGCAACTGTTACAGTGGATGTATTTGATGTTGACACGGACATATTTGTTATTAAAGTTGAGACATATATTGATGTTATTTAATTTTAATTTTAGTAAATTTAGAATTGCCTCGCATTTTCCGTAAATAAACTGGAGAGTATGAAAGAAACCCAGTGCCGAAGGAAAACAATACGTGTGCCCTCGTTTAATGTTCCGTAAAAAATATCAAAGCGCACCTGTGGCGAACTCACGGTCAAGTATTGCTCTTATGATAGGAAATTTGCTGTAACCTTGATTTTGTAAATTGTGTTTTTATAAAGTAAACATTTTTGTCGAAGATTTACTAAATGCCTAGGTTTCTGAACAACACAGACCTAAAATTACATTTTTGTTCTCATGTAACATCTCTAATACTCTAATACGGAATAGGGGCGTGGCCGCTGTAACTTTATTGGGTCACACCCAAATCTGAAATTTGCCCCAACGAAAAACCCCACCAGCCGCCACTGCCATTAATCCTAATTAGTTCTTTCAATGATGACATGACATACTCCACTCCATTAATGCCAATTGGTTTTCCTCATAATAGGATGATGGTCTGCACTCCCAAAACAATCGAATTTTCACTCAACCAAAAGAATTGTGATGCAATTGTAGCGTCACTAACAAGTTCACACTCAACCGATTTGGATAACTCCGTTTATTCCGTTTACAAAGGGGTTGAGCTTCAGTTGAAAACTAAAACTCGAGGTCAATCAAAACGACGTCCATATGTCTCTGTCACAGCAATCAACAACCTAGACTTCCTTTTTCCACCGAAAACATAAATACCCTAATATGCTTGATTAACATAGCACACGTTAGTACCTCTAAGTCGACAATATTTCATCACTCAACAATATTACACCTCAGAAAAACGTATTCTCGATATTACATAGTGTTTCACTTTCCTATGGTTTGTACTCTTAAATTCTAAACAAAAAAGCAGTGTTTTTCTTTGTTGACAAAAGTTATCCAAACTTGATTACTTTGAAAGAAAATGATCCATTTCAATTTGTTTGGTCTATAAGTAAAGCAGATATAAAGGTAAACAAACTTCTTGCAAAAATAATTGGTCTTGCTTTTCCCAAACACAAAATAGTGGATGGCTACTCTTTGTAATTAATAATCATTGGATTGTACTTGATTCACAAAATAGCTTCAATTAAACTTCTTTTTTATTGGTTTTGACTATGCTTCATCTTCTTAACTTCAAATCGTTTCTTATGATTTGTTAAATTTTCATACAATGAATTAGATTAACAGCCATTTCGGCCTACTGATGTATTGAAAATAAAAATTACTAGTACAAATCCTGATCTTATGAAGTTTTAAATTATATCATTGTAATTCGTTATTAAGCACTAGTTAAAGACTATCTTATCCATATTACGTCCAGGATTCAAGTAGCCAATTACTAGTTAGCTGAAAGTGAAACTTGCAATTGTAGTTTTACGTTATAATGAAATAAATCAAGTTTACACGAATAATCTACGGAGAGATTCGTGTGTCACTGTTTGCAGACGAAGACTTGAAAACCAAAAAGGCGTTATGATCAAGCGAGACGAAGGTTCAAAACTCCTGTTCTTTATCCAAGACCACCTTGTTAACTTTTATCTGGAACTAGTGCAAGTAGCGATAAATCGATACTAAACACATGCTGCTTGTAAAGCATCTACGTCAATAGACTTCCAAAAGTGGAATGTAAGAGTCGAATCTTGCGATTTTTCCTGTTAAGCAGTTGAACTCAGTAGGAAGGGTGTCGGATTTATATTATTCACAAAAACGTAGCGCTGTGACGTTAGTATTAAAATAATAAAATATATAAAATATTGTAACATAACCTCCCTTTCAAAAAAGAGAACGATCCATACGATAATTTTGGACGTACAAAGCCACAGTAACTGAAGCAACAGATTTGAAGTCAGGGGAACGGGTTAGAAGCTCTGGTGTTCGCAATTATTTCCTTCGGTAAATCAGAACCATTGACAGCAAATTTCTAATGCCGACAGACGTTGATGGTTTTTATAAGCAAATCATATTTAGTGGAAGTAGCTTAAAAAACTTTTTTTTAAATGGCATATTTTGGAACAATTTGACACAAACAGTACAGAAACAGGATTATTTGAACACTCGGAAAAATATATCCCTGCTCTTCCGTCTTGTAGGATGATGACCATGACATCGGGTTATGTTGGCGGATGCGTGCGCACGTGTCTGGCCGGGACGATCGGTGCCTGGCAACACGGGCAAAGATATAGCGGGGTGACTATGCAACATTCTTCACAAGTCCAAATCGCGCTCCAGATCGTGATTCTAAGATATGAAGGTCACTCGAATGTTCTTCTATCCCTGTTCGTTGTGTACACCACGAATTTTGCTGTAGAATTTCAAAATACGTCACACCACGTGTAACCTCTGCGACCAGAGACGTCTCAGATTGGTGCTCATATATATCAATTTTGTTTTCATTTGTCCGGTTGATTGAGTGCTAATGTAGTGACCTGTTGTCACTACGTCAATCTTTTTGTATTGTTTACATTAATTGGCCCCAAAGTGATTGATGGCAATACACTTGTTTCAATAACCTTTGTGGAGTGGTCTGAATGCGTGCTGCAGGCAAGCTTACGTTTTTTGACTTTCGATTTGCAACTAGTGAGTATCCAGCAAGTACAAACAGACAAACATTATGATGCCATTCTTCAGGAACAAGATAACTCGTATGTTTTTACTCTATTTTAATCACGATCACTTTTTGATACGCATTTATGTCATTAAACCTTTAACATTATTCTGTTAGTGCATTGTCTCTTACTTTACCCTTGGGACGAGTCGCTAATATTTTCTAAGTGAAGATGTTACAACAACGTAACAGCATGCCAAGTGTTTTCATCCTGAGATAATCAACTTAACTTACGCCATCATCAGTTAGAAAGAGAAAAGCGAGCCACTTTTCTGGCTAGTTTGCCGTGTCCAGAATACGCAGGTTAATCCGCGAGGTCATAAGAGCAATTCAGATTTACTGTGGTAAGTTGTTTTGAGATCTGTCGTTTTGCCACAAAGATCATAAGCATGCAATGGTCCTTGATTTTTTTACTTATAGTTGGGTGTACAAAAATGGTAGTTACTTTCAAGGGGCCATCGTGATGTGCCCAACTGTAGTAGCCCGCATGCCCACGAACATATTCAGTGACAATACGTCTTTCATTTAAGTATAGGAACCCAGGTGGTTTAGATTACTTCTCTGTTTTGATAGTGTTTCAACCAGGGAGCTGTTATAAACCAGGGATTTATTTATGTCTGTGGTTTCAACATTCTGAGTGAGAGAAACTGGAGTGGTCAGGCTACCTTATAGGTTCTAAATCATGCCTACTGTAATCGCATGGGCCATCAGGAACTGAAAGCTTTACAACTTTTAACCAATATTTAGTAAAAACTCTCGACTTTACGCGGAGCTTTCCATCTCAGTGCGGACGGTAACAGGTTTGCAACGAGGTGACCATGGTTCGATTCTTATGGTCGTATCACTGCATGTGAATTTGTGTTGTTGATATGGAATGTCGTTCAGCCGAAGATTTTGTGTTGCATGACCGAAGTGGTAGTCAGAAGCTTAAGTTAGATAATCAAGCACTATGTGACAGTTTGAATCTGACGAGGTAAGGGAGGAGAGATTATAGCTGGAAAAGGCGTGCCATCAAAAAACGTTGTTTGGATCTAACTTAGCAAATCTCGTGGATTTGAATCATCTTTTTATCGTATCAACAAGAAATTTTTGGTTTCATGGTCAGTTTTCGTTTGTTTGTACTGCACTTAATGTTGATAAGTTATCATTGCTGTCTTTGACCCATGTGACATTTGTTAGTTCCGTTTACTTGGCGGCATCTGTGGCCTGGTGTGCCTTTATGAAAACCAGACTTGATGACGAAAAATTACCAGCTAATGTCGTATCAGCCAAAAAGAGTCGGTGGATTGTTGAAACTAGGTCCGAGTGAGGTGCTTTGTTGCCTAAAAATCTAAGAGTGTAACTAAGTCACAACTTTGTTCCTAAGTTCAATTTTTCGGAGTTGAGTGTGGAGTTGGGAAATGCCCGAGTTGTACTTGAAGGATCTTATTGAATTGCATAGGCTGACGGCCCCATCAGTTGGTATTTATATGTGGCGATGAAAAAGTGTACATTTGACAATTTGTTTACGCTGATTATCAGCATTTGACAGCTGTCCAACTGAGGTCGATAACAGGTCCAATAATCAAGAATCGCATTTGGTCATTGCAGGGGTACGTGGTCCGCGAGCTTAAAAACACATTAGGTTGGTTGAAATAGGTTTGACTTTCGATTTGCATCTAGTGAATATCCAGCAAGTACAAATCGACAAACATTATGATGCCATTTTTCAGGAACAAGATGACTCGTATGTTTTTACTCATTTCTGTTTTAATCACGATCACGTTTTGATACAAATTTATGCTGTTAAACCTTTAACATTGTTATTGTTATCATTAAAGTGAAAAATCTAAAGAAACATATTACTTTCATTCTGAGCTGCATAACAAGTAAGCCAAAAGGGCGCTAGAACTTATCATTATATTTGACGACATTATTCAGTGACATTAGAAATTTGACACGTACGAAACGACAAAGGAAATGACGAGGAATCGCATTATTACTTTGGACAGCAGTAGACATGATGGTGGTGTGAGAAGAGACATGAACGTGTGTCGTGTTGACCAGCCAACAAATCTACGGTATTTAGTTTGCCAATAATTCCATGAAAAATGATATTGAAGTTTTCAAGGCGACCTTAGTTACAAACGAAAAATTTCGAACACCCAGTAACTAAGGCCGAACTCTCGTTTGACAATTTCCGGTTTAAGCGTGTATTGGTTCAAGTTCGCGATGGAAGTGCGCAAGATGATTCAATACTGTGAACGGAGGCACAGTTGCATTTAGATCACGTGAGCACTGGATCATAAACCGACTGTAAACAAAGTACCTTGTGCAAAAGAGGGAATATATATATATTGAGTGTTGGCTTTCGAGTTTGAGGGTTATCAGTTCGAGCCAGGTCGGCTCTCACTTAGTGCAGCTATTGTGGTATATATTTCTTGGCAATCCAGAGTAGTTATGTAAAAGCACTCTCCACCAAAAGTTTGGATATGCTTTAATTAGGCCTTCTTTTAGTCGCACATCTAGTTGATTCCATGAATAGCGCGTAACTTCCAGAGGTATTTTAAAGAATGGTGGGCTATTATCACGTGCTGGCTTTGTCGTCAGTGATCATTGTAGTGTTCCTTACGTGCCATTAACACTTGCTTCTGTAAATAGCGCGACGTCTGGTTATTATTAGAGACAAAATGGTGAATTTAAAATGCCTACCGAGTGCTAAAGTCAATTCTCGTGTTGCTAGTTGCAGTACAAAGGTACTTTAAACTTGAAGGGGTGAACCACGACGTGTTACAACCAATGGAGGTAGCAAGTGTTACATAGGTTTGTTTACTTGTGCTGTTACACAGGCCAGATGTTTATTATTGGTTGTGAAGGATTTGAGTGCAAACGAGTTCATGACTAGTTTTGATGAGCGCTGGTTCAGGTTTGGTGCACCTTCTTTTGTGATTTCAGGCAATGCATCAACTTTTAAGTTAAGGATAGTTGAAGAGGGGGCTGAAAATTTTGGTCTGAGGGCGTGGTCGCCAGGAAGCTTTGCATGGTCACGCCCTTCAGATTACCAGAAAACACCCTTCCATTTTCTATTTATCATTGAATTGGAACAAAACGTGTTGTAGAATTCCCGTCTTATTATAGGATGGTTATAAATTTATGTCATATTCACTGGCGTTTATAGAATGCCTGGTTCCTCGGAATACCCAGGCTTTGATGGCCATGGATACAGTTGGTTGAAAGTTGGCATCAATAATCGAACAATGAACCAACCAGGCTAATTTGCCATTATCAACATGGAGTGGGTATGATATTTTCATAACTAAAATACTGCTATTTCTGGAGATTATGACTATAATCATTTAAAAACATACAAATAAGATAGAATGTTGAATTAAAGAAGCAAACAGTTTCGTAAAATTCTCTTAACCGCAGTATTGCCTCAAGCAGAGCTTCTTCATTTTCAGGAAAGGCTTCTACTTTATAGCTTTAAATATGAAATAACAAAAAATAATATCTATCCAGTTACAACAGTATTCCTCTCAGTTGGGTAAAACCATTGCTGTCATCTTTAAGACCGAAAAGTAGGTGCTATGTTTTATCTGATCAGTCATTTTCAGTTTAACACTAATGACAATTGCTGATCTCAGTACAACTTGCTGTAAAACAAAAGTTGTAATAATTCAAAATGGGTACTCTTCACCCCCTGTGCCCCCCCCAAGGAATGGTAAGGGACAGCCGCACCCTTTCATCCTTGTTTGCCTTCTATCCTCTTGCGTGAACATCTTAAATTTTCTGGCATCACAAAGACAGCATGGCAGTCATGCCAAACTGATATGCTGTAATAGCATAAGCCCAAGAAAAATCACAGAACAAGTTTTGAGTTCTCTGTTAATCGCCTCATAAAAATATTGAGACAAGTTATGGGGCTCCCGCCATTTCTAAGCCCTGTTCAGCTGCATCAATGATTTGTTTGCTGCAATTTTTTATATATCGCTGGGGCTATTTTTAGCCCGAAAACGAACGCCGATTGGGTCTCCTCAATGTTTTAAAACTGGAGTGGCTCCCACCAAATAGAGTAATCTTGAAAAGGAGAGATGATAAAGTGCGGACCAATTCTGATAAACGGCCCAAAAAACATTGAAATTAGTGCATTGGTAATTGGGACAAGCACAATAGTTGTGCAAAACAATGTTGAAGCCAAGATTTAAATTTTTTATAGTAGATGAATAGTTTGCATGATTTTTGAGCAAAATTCTTTAAATGCGATGCTCAATTTTGGTGTTTAACTTAAAATATTGCAAAGAACTTCTTTTGCTTCCTAATTAAACACGATTAAAAAAATTGAAATTTTACATGGGGCTCAACTAATGTCAGCCCCACTTCGTATCCGCGCCTGCAACCTAAACGATTTGTATAATCTTCTGGAGGTCTAGAAGTACATTAACGGTCATATCTTTCAATGGGGGTTTAATTTATCACTATCCCCGTGGTGGGGTGGAATGTTTAAACGTATGATGGGTTTAATGAAATGTGTATTATGACAAAGCTTAAGCAACTCAAAGTTGACCATTCGACAATTAGAGTTGAGTGTTTGTCACGCCGAGTCTGTTCTCAGCAACAGACCCTTAATATACCAAGGAGAAGGTCTTGAGGAGGCAAATAAACCAAATCACTTGATTTTTGGACACCGTCTTTCAATCGTCCCAGAGCGACCAACGGAATTGTTTGAGGGCAGCGATGCTCATTTAAGGAAGAGTCGTCTAGACGGAAAATTAAATACTTTCTGGCGGCGATGGCAAGACTATTATCTACTTAGCTTAAGGGAACATCACATTATATGCAACTCGTTAAGGAATTCAAGTGTTGCAGTTGGAGACATCGTCATTGTTGAAGACAAATCTCTACATCAAGGATTGTGGAAATTTGGAAAAGTGGTCGAATGTGTGTATGGGAAAGATAATGTTGTACATGGCGTCACTGTACAAGTTATTGTAAGGGGACAGAAACAAGTTATCAAGGGCCCAATACAGGCAATTTATCCATTGGAGTTGTCTCAAGCAAAAGAAGAACATCTGGAGCCTAAACGAAAACCTCGCCATGAAGCTCCTGAACATGCAAGGCTTCGTAGTGAGCAATGGTTGGACAAACTGGATTATGTGTATTGATTTTTCTTTTGGAATATTTCCGTTCATTTTTAGGGAAATTATTAAATATATTTTAATAATCATTTAAGGGGACTTTGTGTGAAATTGCAATCTTGCCAAATGTAATGACCATGCGAAAACATTTTGTTAGCATGTTAAAATTTTAACTGCATATGCAAGCCGACTTACCTTGCAACACCAAATGTTATGTTGATGTCATAAGTTGCGATTTATGGAAATTTTATGGTAATCAGTAAAAAGAAGTAAAGCCCTAGATGCAATTTACTCATTGGGAATGATCACATTCAAAGGTGGACAAATTCAACTACTTGGGAAGCTACAGCACCGAAAATTGGAATTGTGACGCTGAAATAAGACGGAGAATTACAATAGCAAAGGAAAGTTTCGACCGGCTTGTAAAAGTTCTAAAGAACCAGAAAATGTCAATGTTCACTAGAAATACTGCAGTGTTATGTAGTATGGATGTGAGTGCTGGAAATTGTCTACTGAAAGGAAGAAGCTGTTGGAAGCATTAGAAATGTGGTTCTGTAGAAGAGTGCTTAGAATGTCTTGGATGGATCATGTAACGAATGAAGAATTACTGAGAAGAGCAGGGACGGAAAGGAACTTGCTGAGGACAACTTGAAGGAGGCAAATTGATTTTTTGGAAAGAGGGAATGGAGAACTAAGTGCGTGCTGGAAGGATGGCAACAACGAGAGACTTTTTTGGGGAGCTTGAGAAAGCAGGTTGTGGGTTTAACAAGCGACGTGGGAGCCAGTTAACGTTTGCATACAACAAGGACAACGAAGAAACGGAAATCATGATATTCAACTGCTGTTTGATTTTGCCGTGAGTATCTTGTTGCCAAGCTTGAAATTGAGGTGCACTATGACTGTCATTTTGATGAAACCAGTGTTGATACTGTTTGAACATGTACTTGAAGAACGAGATAAATAGGATTTGTAGAAAATTCACGTCGTGCTCTTGCAAACCAAAAACTTGAAGTTGTTCCCTTACGTTTGAAGACAGATGAGAGGAACATATGGAGTGTACAACATGATGGAAAGTGTTTTTCGAGGCATTATTTGCTGCCAATTCAAAATCAAACAATACTGTGGATGAATTGACAACGTCTTGAATGTTGTATGCTCAGCACAATTCCTGATGGCATTTTGCGGTGGTAGCAAATTTCCTAGGGGACCTTCTTCCAAGGGGCATTTTTCCTCACACCAGGAAATCCTGTGTTTATAGGTAAAATTTTTATATACTTGTCTTTTATTGGTGTTAAGAATTGAAACCAGTTCACGTGTAAATTGTAATACACAAGTCATGGCGTGCTTGGCAACGCGACTATATGCAACGTTGCATTCTACTACAATTTGCCTGTATACTGGACGTGAACGGTGCATAAAAAACATTGATGTTAATTATATGCTGCAATATTTCGATGTGTGCGTTAATTTATGGCTTCATCATATCATCCCGGTTGACTGGGCGTAAGTCAGCTCTTTGAGATATGAAGTTTTCCCAGCCTGGTTTGGCGGGCTAGGAAACGTCACGTGACATTTGTTTACATTCATTTGTTTTCCACATGCGTGCTGTGGCGATTTTTAGCCCGCTGGAGCTTGGTGGGCTGGAGCTATCATGTGGAAATTTTCATCCTGTTCAACCTGGATCTCGCTTTTTAAATGTTAGGTCTTGTTACGCCGGGCCACTTTGCTTATAATGTCATAGCGAGTTGCGTTTTGTGAGAGTTCGCTAGTAAAAGTCACCTGTTGGCAAACCGAGCCAGCCCGGCCAACAGGGCTAATAAGGCCCTTAAATTTACAATTTGCTTAAGTTAGAAAATTGTTTTTGTTGAAGCAAGAACTAAGCAAGAGTTTGCATAGTTCTTTGTAGGTAAAGGTATTTGCATTAGCTCATCAATTTCAATGTCACTGGTATCATTAACTCATCGATTTCAATGTCACTGGTATCATTAGCTCATCAATTTCAATGTCACTGGTATCATTAGTTTGAAAATTTTCGACTCCAAGGATTCGCACAAAACATCTGAACAGCTATGGCTGTTTACTTTACAGTCATAAATATCCTATAGTCTTGACATTGTTTTTGCATCTTCAATCCCTTTTTCGCTTTTAATTTTTTGGATCTTCAATCCCTCTTTCGCTTTTAATTTTTTTGATCTTCAATCCCTCTTTCGCTTTTAATTTAACTCCCATAGCAACTTGTGTCTACTCCTTCGTAATTAAAGGTGAATCCTTTAGGTTCAACTGATTCTACCGTAGTGGAATGCTTGGTATCATCAGATAATATACCACGATAAATATGTATCGTGTAGGTACATATCGCTTGTAGGAGTTTACGGCAATTGGCAAACACCCAACAGCATGAGTTAGTGATCGAGGTTGAACAGCTAAAGGTCTTTGGAACTTCTGTAATCAATTACCTTTTAAGCTTAGCTGGAAAGGCGTCAGATTTCCAATCGTGAGACAGGGGTTCGAAGTTCTGACGATTACAGCCATAAATGTACTTCTGTTCATGATTGGATAATGCAGACTATTCGCTGAAAGGTTCGACCTCAATCCATTTGAATGACTAATTGCGTTGAAGTAGAGAAAAAATAAAAAACCTCTGAAAAGAGGTGGCATTGAGTTCTTTATATTAGTTCTTTATTCGTTTTAGTTTCTTTGCGCTAATTTCATGCATTTTTTCAGTCTTAAATTTTCTTATGCGTCACTAACTGTTAATTTGCTGTGACAGGGTAAGTTGAGTTTTGAAATTTCGTGATCCGTTTTAGCGCAGACACGACCATTATAAAACCCCACGTTTTCCTTGCCTTGTATGATGTGCCCCCTTTTTGTGTATATCAGGCATGGTTTTAATTAATACTCACCTTTATTTGAAAAATTGTATCCTTTGCTATGACTTACATTCGTTGAAAATAGCGCCTTAGCTTGACTTAGTGGCTTAAAATTGTAATTTTCAATACCGAAATAACTTTGTACTTTGTCGCACGGTTAAAGCTTTCAAGAATGTTTGCCTTTATTGTTGTGGTCTCTGTGCTTGATATATCGTGTGATATTTCGAACATTTTTCACATTACGAGGGATGGAGTCGTCACGTGAGCTCACAGGATTGTTTTTGGTCCTTTGTTTCTTTTACCGCTCTTTGCAAAGAGAGATTGCGACGGAAGAAACTTAAAAAGTATTGCTAGGTTTTTCAAATTTTTTCCTATGGTGGTATCATCCATGAATGTTACACACACACCGTCCAACCAACTAACTAATCAGTCCATCCTCCCTTTCATCCATCCATCCATATATCCATCCATATATCCATCCATATATCCATCCATATATCCAACCATATATCCAACCATATATCCAACCATCTATCTATCTGTCTGTGTGTGTGTGCGTCTCTCTCTCTCGCTAGCTAGCTATCATACCAATATCTATCTATCTATCTATCTATCTATCTATCTATCTGTCTGTCTGTCTGTCTGTCTGTCTCTCTCTCTCTGTTTGTCTGTCTATCTATCTATCTATCTATCTATCTATCTATCTATCTATCTATCTATCTATCTATCTGTCTGTCTGTCTGTCTGTCTGTCTGTCTATCTATCTACCTATCCATCCATCTATCTTTCTATCTGTCTATCCGTCTATCCGTCCTTCTGTCTGTCTGTCTATTTATCTGGTCTATCTACCGCTCTTTGCAAGAGTTATGCGACGGTGTAAATCTAAATATTGCTAGGTCTTTCAAAATCCTTTCTGATGGTATCAGCTCTGAATGTTACACACAAACTGTCGAACGAACTTAACAGTCCATCCATCCATCAAATTTATGTATCTGTTCATCTAGCCATCTATTTATTTATTCATCCAATCATTTTACTATGATAAATTTTAACAAAAAACCTATTTTGCACTGGGTGAAAGTGCCCTAGCCTCTTCTTCGTTTACGGATCCCGTCTAAGGCGGGATCGAATTATGTACCCAGGCCATTGTTGTTGAAATATCCGTTTTGCGCCAATCCTCTTGCGTCTTTCAGTTATGCTTTGATTACATCATTAGTGTGAGAACGA
>JANTCA010073377.1:0-15282 GCA_024741275.1 Chironex yamaguchii
AATTCTCGTCCTTATACATTTTGGCGCATTCCGAATTTTCTAGTAAATGTTGACCTATGGCAGAATCGCATGTTTTGACAGTCATTTTCTCTTTGCAAGCGCGAGATGGCTGTTCTCTGGATGTTTTGTTTCTTTATTTCCTCTTTCTTTGCTAGAATTTTGCTAAAAAATCGTGTAAACTATTTATCTACAATAAAAAATTTAAGTCTTGGCTTCAACATTACTTTGCACAACTATTGTGCTTGTCCCAGTTACCCATACACTAATTTCCATGCTTTTCAGACTGTCTGTCAGACTTGGGCCACACTTTATCATCACTCCTTTTCAAGACTACAGTATTTGGCGGGAGCCCCACTCCAGTTTGAAACCTCCAGGTGAAACAATCGGCTTTCGTTTTCTAGACACAATTTTCTGGCGGGAGCCCCAAGGATATTTAAAAAATTGCAGAAAACCAATCATTGATGCAGCTGAACGGGGCTTAGAAATGGCGGGAGCGCCATAATTTTTTAAATATTTTTACGAGGCAATGAACAGACAACTCAAAACCTGTTCTGTGTTTTTCCTTGGACGTGTCCTGTTACAACATATTAGTTTGGCATGCTGTCTTCTTGATGCTGGAAAATTTAAGATGTTCACTAAAGAGGGGAAAAGGGAGTTGGCAAAACTTCTGGCAAATCATGATCTCTGCCAAGAAGATAATGAACTCAAAGCAGTCCGTTTTGGGTCAAATGTCAGAGTATTTTGAAAGCTTGGGGAAAAAGCAGGGTCGAACAATGTGGCCTAACTGTGACATGTTTGAAGTTGTCTCTTTTGATTTTAATTTTTACTACACAGCAAGGATTTTTTCAAAATTTTTTGTAAATCACACAATGTTTTGAATATAAATTTGCATCAAAGGTTTTTCTTTGCTTTTTATTTTTTTTGAAAGCATAGCCTATATTACTATAATTTAATAGTATTTATTTTGTATCATGATATGGGTTTTAGTCTGATTTTCTAGTATGATTTTATGGACAATGCTACAAAATATTAGGCCTAACATAGTATACTCCAATTTTTTGTGTCGTACAACTAGTGGAGATGGAAATAGTCTGTACAATTCTTGCTCTATTGCCTTAGTTGGAAATGAGTCTTTGTCAGGTTGTCTCAGAGATCTTATAAGCTTAGAGCTTTATATAAATGCTAAATACTAAGCTGATCATCCATTCATCAATAGTCTTCACAAGAAAAAAAGAAACAACAAAAACAATGCCTTTTTCACACTTAGTCAATGCAAGCATTTGATTCTGGTCTAAAAGGAGACAAAATCTCTGCAATTTAGAATAAAGCAAAAAGAAATATTTCTCCATTTGAGTATTCTCCCTTCCTCTGTGTGGTAACCTTGTCTAGTATAATTGAACAACCAGTTGAAGCATACTTTCCAATAGCTTGTGATGATGGTTTCAGCGAAGATAAGCTATCATTGAGTGAGCTGATTTTTAATGGTCGTATTCTACTAAGAGGATCCAAGCAATTTGAAAACTAAGAAAATGATATACATTCTCCTATTCAATATTTGTATAAGAAAGTTATTCCTGAGAGAAAGATCATTCTCTTATGCCTGAGAGTCAAATAAGGGGGATTTTCAGTTCTGTCAAGAATAGAAAGCTCAGTAAAGTTGAAAAGCCACTTAAACTTTCCGAGCATAGTTTACAGCCAATTACCAGTGTTGATTTGTGCAAACCACTTTCTGGCAATCAAGCTTCTTTATAAGTTAAATTAGTAATACCCTGGTTGGTTCGTTGTTCGAAGATTGATGCCAAATTTCAGCCAACTTTATCTATGGCCATCAAAGCTTGGGCATTCAGAGAAACTGGGCATTCTATACACGCCAGTGAATATCAAATAAACGTATAATCCCCCTATAATAAGTAGGGAATTCTACCACACGTTTTGGTTCAATTAAATGATAAACAGTAACTGCAAGGGTGTTTTCCTGGCAATCTGAATGGCGCGACCATGCAAAGCTTCCTGAGGACCACGTCCCCATAGGCCCAATTTTCAGCCTCGTCTTCAAATACCCTTGGATCCGCACCTGAAAATTTTTCAACTGCATTACACGTCAAACGATTCAACATTCGATACACAGTAATTTATGAAATGTCACTACTGACATGTAACACTTGTATGATTGTGAAATAGCCCTTAATAAACACCTAAAAGAAACAATCCAGCATTTAGTCGGATGCGTAAAGTACGATTAAACAGTAGAAAGGAGGGCTTCTGTTGCATAGTAGAATGAGCAGTGTTGTTGTATTCAAACATTAACTCTTGCAGCAAGTCGTTTCAGGGACAAGTAACAGCTCGTTGGAAGGCGGCTTTAATTTTCCGATTCATGCATTCGATGCAACCATTAGCAGATGGGTTGTAGATGGCAGAAAATGTATGGTTGATGCCGCAAGAGAGTAAGAATTGACAAAATTCGTCATATCGGAACTGCGGTCCATTGTCAGAAAGGAGGATCTTACATAGATCAAACCGAAGAAATAAATATACTTTGTAAAAAGTGGATGACTGCAGTGGCTTTTCACGATTATTCATATTAATTTTGTTGTTGATATAATTCATTCCTTGGATTGCTTGATAGGATCGGGATTTTATAGTAGCTAGCGGTTTTGTTAGGGTAATAAAAATGTATTTTGTCTTGTCTTCAGCTGTTTCTCCATTATCGTAAATCTTACTCAACGTGTTATTTACATACGCTCCGGAGACAAGGACAACATTTTTCATGCGATTGCAACAATGTTTTTTTGTTGAGGTTGCATATAATTTCTCATAGGGTCACATTTCATGCAACAAATTATAATCTTTTTTTCATTATAGACTTGGAGCTCAACCACGGCTATATCTTCTGATGACGAAAAAGAAAAACACAAAATCAAAATCGCGTACTATTGTAAAAACACCTTGGATGCTGGGAAGAAGAGCTGACGTTGCCTTCCATACTGTCTTTGAAGAACTAATAAAAGACGACGAAGACGGCTTTAAAGGATTGATAAGAATTGATGCAAGCCATTTTGATCACTCGTTAGGGGTTTAGAAATCACCAATACTTATGCAAGATACTACTATGCAAGAGTGTAATTAGTTAGATGCAATGTGCAGAGTCTTGCCAAGATTAGTGGTGAATCATTCCGATCACTGGAGTATAAACTTCGGATCAGTAAGAAGGCCATTGCCTACATTAAACAAGAAGTAGCTAAAGCTATTTACCAAATGTTTGGCAAGGAGTATCTTAAAACACTAACTACAAACGAGGAATGGATTAATGTATGCAAGGAACTCTATCAGCGCTGGAACATTACTCAAGCAATAGTCGCTGTAGATTGAAAACATGTCACTTAACAGCAACCTAAAAATTCTGAATCACAGGAGAGGAACTATAAGGAAACAGACAGCATAACTTTAAACGGGATGATTGGTCCAGAATATAAATTTCTTTTTGCTAATGTTGGAACAAATAAAAGAAATTCTGATGGAGGTATTTGGTCACGATGTGGACTGAAAGATGTATTTGTATCTAATTCTCTAAATCTACTTGGACTTGTCGGACTTCATGGAAGAAATAAGAAAGTATCACTTATATGCCCTGGAGATCGTGCTCTTTCACTCTTCTCTTAAATGATTAAGCCTTACGCTCAGAGGAACATGACTGTCGAGGAACGAGTGTTCAACTGTAGGCTCTCTACAATGCATCGTATATCCGAAATGGTTTTGATATTCTGGCTAGTGGCATTTCTATAGAAATCCAATTGCTCTTGTAGCAGAAAAGGGTGCAGTGCTCAAACGTGCTGATATTGCTCTTCACAGCATCCCCGAGTAGATACCACTTATGAAAAGTTTACATTTCGGATACCCTGTGTGATAAAGTAGGCCCGCAAACTAACGGAATAATTAAGGGATCTTTGGGAAAGAATCCAGCTACCAAATCGTAGTAGCCAAAAATAATAACCCTACTGCAGAGGTGAAAGCAATCCTGGCCTTCAAAGAACATGAGCCGTGTGTCCGTTGGCATGACAATGTGCCAAGTAGGCTTTTGAGACTTCCTTATATAAAGGAAGTATTATTTGAGAGAGTATATTATGTTATTCTGTCTTAAGAGTCAAGTAATATAGTTTTAAAATAGAAAAAAGAGTAGCAATGCTAAACATTTTTAGATTATTTTCCTACGGGAGTCATCAAATTGGGTCATTTGAACAAGAGGAGGCAAAAATGGACTTAAATGGCTGCTTACTCTCATATTGGCAGCATCTGTGAGATTTAAACCCAAATGATTCGCTGCATTGTGGACCATGTTTAAGAATTATCCATGTTGAGCAAAAGCGTCTCCTTGAGCTCGAGGTGAAGTACCTGGGATAGCATTACTAAAGTAGCCACTGCACGGGGATTTTATTTCTGTCAGAGAATCTCACAAATAGTCTAGAAACTCCACAATGCAACCGTTGCCTCTTGTGCCTCATTTGATTAATTCTTCTCTTTTTAACTATGGGTTGGACACTCTGGGGTTCCTCGAGAATGTTGTGAGAAGCACGAGTATCAACTGTAAAATTCCATTTTATATTTTAAACTCCTCAGAGCTAATGCAATTCTTTTTTAACTTCTACAGTAGTGAATTTACAGCAAACTGTTCGACAATTTTTCCGTATATTTCAGTCAGATGATGATTCCACAAAGCTTGATCAGATTTATACAAGTCAATCAAAGCTTCCTTACAGGCAGTTATAAGACTTTGTATAGTTTTGTCTAGCATTCATGAAATATTTTGCAACGAGTGGCTTTACGAGACCTTTTGCCGCGACTAAGACTGAAGTCGTTGTTTATATTTGCAATAGTTAATGAGGAATTTTTTCTCATCTGAAAGCTGCTGAAAAAACTGACAAAGTACCCTCGGTAGAAGCTATCTTGTTATGAGTGAAAATGTTTTGTTTTAATTTGTGAGCACAAAGTAGACGAATTTCATAACATAACAATGGCGTAAAAGTATGTTGTAAGTGTGGGGACACGAGCAAAGTTTTACAAAGCTCAATTGCAGAACGAAGAATGTGTTGCAACAACCCAATTCTTAAGGGTGATTCTTCATCCATCAGGGACCTTGTTAAAGTGGTCGTGCCACCTCCCTTCAAGATTCATAAAACTACTAATGAGCTCAACTTATTAATGCACGAAAGTCTTCTCATCCTTAAGGATCGTTCCACACTCAACTCCTGTATACCCCTTTACTTATTTTAATGATTTTATGTTGTTTGCATGTTCAGGGGTTGTGTTGTGAATGTATATCTTTACTATTCCATTGTCCTTGCATATTTGTCTTAGTATTTAATAAGCCTGAATTTTCTTTCCATTAGCTGAAGATGAGACAAGCCCGTCTCGAAATGTGCTAGTAGAAACCATGTAATATCTTAATGGATTATTCTGTGAGTTACATTTGTCCGTATAAAAGCATGGAATGATCAACAAGGGACTTGTTCTTTTTTGTAATTCTGAAATGTCGTTCATCGTGATCAACAAGTTTTAAATAAGACTGCATTTTTCACCTGATATCTCAAATTTATAGTATATTCTGAACTCTTCTGTTGCTACAATATACTCATGACAATTGTATAGTCCCCTTATTCATTTTTGGATGGCATCTTGGTGACTTGAAGATTTCTGTTGTCATTATCCTTGGCACCAAGAGTGTATGAATCAGCATAACCAATGTTGCACAGTATTCCTTAACCCTTTCTTTATGGTTCTATTGCCAATTTAATTTCTTAACCTGAGCCATGTATTAAAAACTAACTGCTCATTCTCTCTGCACCAATTCATCTATTTTTACCTATTTCCTTTTGAGTCCTAGTCTGCATTTGTCAAGGAGGACAACAAAAAATACATTCAAACTTTTGCATTTAACTCCTCCAATAATAATTACTGCCTTGTGATATACATTGGGTTGTTGTACCTTATCAACATTCTTAGGATTTCTCAATGTCAGTTTACTTCGTTTTTCTCTCGGTGCATCAGCTACCAAACCAAGCCTTACAATTTCTGCCTGGCATTCTCTAGCTTTCCTTGATGATGCATTATCCTCGCATTCTAAATAGCAATCCCTATTTGCTCTTGGTTTTTGCTTTTCAGACAATATTATGCTGGAGACCAAGTGTTACCTTCTTGCTCATAACCTGCCATACAAAGAAGAGAATGAATAAGGATGACATCCTATTTACACTTTTGGAAATGAAGAAAGACAAGTTTATCCTCTGTTTGGTAGAAACCACTGTAAGTTATTACATAAAGCACAAAATTTCCAAGATCTGAAAAACAATATTAGGAAATTTTTTGGAAAGCAAAGTTATCGTAGGCTATAGCATACAATGAATTTTAAGCCCATTTTAAGCCCATGTTAAGAATTTTTAGGAGCAAATCCTTGCAAGAAACCAAAGCAAATAACTACACTGAGCATAAAAGATTGGTTTTAAAAGATTTAGTAATATTGGACAATTTTGAGATTATTGTTACTTCATCTTGTACAGAAGTATGTTAGTTAAAGCTCAGTTAAAATGGTTGTCTGAAGATACCTTTTGGGTCAGCCTTGAGGCACAGCAGAAATACCAACTGAAAACAATTGAAAATGAGATAGACTGTAAGACTAAGCAATATTTATATATGATGATAGTAGGGTATTACCCTCAAAACTGTTAGCTGCCTTTGAAAAGGGAGACACTGTCATGGACTTTAAAATAATATAATTACAATGACAGGATAAATATTTCACAGCAGGAATCTTAATAGGTCTGCATGTCAGCAGTTACATCCATAAACACCATAAAATTTTTTGTGTCCTTAAATGCATGTTTTCCGTAACTGTCAAAGCGAACAGGAGATGTGTCCTGTACAAGGTTATCTTACTCATATGAAAATCAAGTATTGGTTTTTAAAAAGACTTAGAGACCAGGCATTTAGAGACCAGACTTTGCTGATGACAAATATGCTTTAAGACAAACAGGAGTCATGTTTCCCTCTAATGGAAACAGTTTCTAGAAATACAACCACATATGATTATTAAATACATATTCCACAAGAGTAATAAATCTCAAGGCATGTAAAATACTTTATTCATCTGGTACATGACAATGACCTATCACTTTACAATGTCTATATTAGTACTCTTTGATACTTTAAATTTTACAATAATTAGGATCTATCAAAAAATCTATTAACAGCATATTATCACATAACAAAGTCAATTTAACAACGATGACAAACACTACAATTGCTATGATGCCGAATCTTCCACAAAAATTCTTCTTACATACAATAGCAACTTTGAAACCAAACTTTTAGTTTCATTATATGACCACAATCAATCATTGAACCTATTGCACAAAAAGTATTTTGCAAATTCTGTCCTGGAGCATCCCAAATGCCAACTCTCAAGATTTTATGTAATTTACTCTACTGAAAATCATACTAAATAGGAAGCTAATTTCTATGCTTGATTAGATAATTATCTAAGTTAGTACTTATATTCTGTTGTAACATCAATTTGCTATTTCCTAGTAGAAAAAGTAATGTCTGTGCTACTATAAAGCTGTCAGTTTAAAGATAGTAACATGGCATGAATATAGGACATTCATATGTTTAGGGCTCATAAAGAAATAAAAAAAACAGAAGGGTGTGAAACCAGTTGTTTGAAAGTCCCAATACAAGAATGGAAGGACAATGCATGGAATTTGCACCTTTAACAGTAAATAATAACCCATTCTCTCTAAGTTAACCAAGATCTTTCACGCAAAAACACATTCCTAATTGCATTTAGCTATGTTTAGCTGTCTACTACCAAAAACAACTAAAGAAGTCATAACTAAGAGATATCAAATGGAAGATATCTATTCCTTGCAGCCCACCCTATCATATTTGATCGCCTAAAATGCTCTAATTTAATGTTATCACTATTATCAAAACAACAATGCAATAGCCATGTTATATATTTAACTCCAAGTATATGCTATGAATTACAAGAAATTACAACCCAGCTATACAAAAACAAGAAATCACTAAAAAAGCAAGTAATCTGTAATACAAATGAGTCCAGTGCAATATAACAGACATAAACCCCACTCACCCATGAGAAAAATATAATACTTCAATACATGAATATGCAGGCCTTTTAGTTGGATGCATGCAATCGCATAGATTCACGTAGGCAAACATGCAGATTGAGTCACAAGTGCTTTTCATTGCACAGATAAAGTGTTATTTTGCTTAAGTAAAATTGTACTTTGATGTTCAACATATCAAATGTCTCTGAATGCCTTTAAATACATGGAGAAATGTTATGGGCAATAGTGATGTTCATGAGGAAAATGTCCTGAGAAGACAAGAGATTTATCCTGTTGATATTGATAACTCAGATGAATCAGACAGTGTTTAACTGTGATAAGTCAGAGTTTAGCAAAGAAGAAACTGCTAAATATATGCTTACAAACAGGAGCTTCATTGACACCTAAAAAATATCAACAATGATATTCATTTCATTCAGACTTCCTAAGGAAAGGCATACGATTGCATGTGCATATCCTAGTACATGCCTGTGGCTTCCCAGGTGTGAGGAATATTGCACACACTGATTAACTTAAAATGGAGGCTGTTGCTATATGTCACCACAGGCCACCACATGCCTGGTTGGCTTCAGGTGTGCAATAGTTAACACTCCTGCCATAATTGACCTACAAAAGCCTGTTATTGGTAATTATCTTTATCAGTAATGGGAGACTTAAATACTTCTTTTTGGCAACAATTCTTAATTGCCGTCTAATTACTGTCTTGAATAACTATGCACATGAATTGCATGCACAAATGAATTTGCCCATGTGTTTTCCTGCATGTGTGTTGTTTTATTCCTGAAATGGTCAGGATATATTGGGCTAGGACCCTCGCAACAGCAATGTAATATTTTCCAAGGAAACTTGCTACAAAGGGTATTGAGAGCAAGATTTATTATCCCCATGTTTTAGAAACAATTTGCCCTTTGGCCAACTCTAATATGTTTAATTTAGGGATGGTCAAAGGCAATAATATATTTGCATATCATTAACATGTAAAGCTATAGTGATGTAGGGCAGCATTTTATGTATGTAGATATAGTAAGTACTTTGACTTAATACTCCCTTGGGGAGGGGGTGTCCCAAAGCACTGGTTTAAGTGACAGTTTGACATTTGGATGAGACACTTGAAAAGCAAAGTTTCTGGTGTGACAGAGTTACTTAGCATAATAACCACTTGGCCAATCCCACCAATCCCATTCTATATAACAGTTATCGATACATATAATTTCAGGACATTTAGCAATATATATTTATGAAAAAAACTGAGCAAAACAAAATGTGGATTTGAAATTGATGTTGTATTCTTCCATAATTAGTTCTCTGAAAAGATTGGTGGAGGACTGTATATATCATATATGTCAGGATTTTGCAAGTTAGATTTTATCACATGCTTCTCCCATCTTCAAACCTTAATTAAAATGGCTATTGAAAGGACAATATCTTGAAACATGACATGATATACATGGCTCCAACAGACTGAACAAGAGCTCAAACAACTTTCAGTGGAATGCAAGGTCACTATTTTTTAGAAAAGCATAGAGTACAAAACTTGGAACAGACCTGCAAACCTCCCTTAAATGCCATCTTTGACCTTTCTCAGTTACCTAAGAAGGGGGAAGAAGGGTACCTAGCTCTAAATGAAGCTCCTGGGCCATAAAATCTTACCTTGCTGCAAACGAAAACCAAGGGAAAATGCTCAGTACAACAAAGCAAACAAAAATTTATTTTGATATTGATATGACCAAGAAGCTTCATGAGACAGAAAGGATACTAGCAATTAAATGCCATATATACATGGCATTTAATTGCTAGTATCCTTTCTATACCTGTCACAATGAATGAAGCAATTTACCATATCTTTGGAAGAGAGTGATTGACAGACCCAAAATAATTTTACATTTCCAAAGGCTTATTTTGACACACTAATCAACTGGCTATTTTCTGCTGTGTTAACATTCTTTAAATTTCAAATAGGTACTTGTTCCATCTAAATGATGGCAGACAGAAAAATCTTGCTTATTAATATCCACAATATTTACTGAATTGCTGAATTACTAAATTGCTGAAACACTTGCTGAAGTCATACAAGAATCAACAAGCTGTTGCTGAGACTGATAGTGAGATACATCAACTTCTGGCAAATCCCCATGAGTTGACTGCTGTCGAGCATATCTGATGCCAGGCATCACCTCTGTATCATCTGCTTCATATGAAGCAAGAAGTAGACTATAGCTTGAATAAGTATCAAAACCTTTTTGGCTGTCTATTGATGCATTGCAGTCCTTTTGCTCAATGTCAATATCTTTTTCATTTTCTTCTGGTATGCAAACAATCCAGGGGCTTGGTTTCCTTTTTCTTGGTGGCACTTTACGCCTTAGATTTTTAATATGATAACGACTGCTGAGAAGAGGTTCTGCTTCTTTCTCGTGTCCTTTACCTCTGGCACAAGTCCTCCATATCGAGTAAAGTACAGTAAGCACAAAAATAGCACCAAATACTCCACATAACAACACACAATAAAACCAGGCACGTGCCTGAGGGTTTATTGAAAGTTTCACAGTCTTGAACGGGTCAGGGTGACTCCCATGGCTTGCAACAACCTCAACTACACCGATGTCTTTAGATCGATACCTAAGCCGTGTTGTACAATAGGTCGTTTGATTGCAATCGTAGCTCTGCAATCTATCAGTCAAATCAAACACAGTTCTATTCATGCGGAGGTCAGTATAGATAGCTGTCATGTAAGTAAACCCAGACGACGAAGAAAATAAAATATAATATAAATCATTTTCACTTGCTTCAAACGACAAACTGTGATAACCCTGCGCAGTATCACAGCTCTTGGACGGTGGTATGCCCGCTGTCAAGAAATACCCTCTGTACAAGATACTCTGAGTCCAATCCTCTAAAGACTGCTGACCTTTTAAAACAGAGAAGTTGATGTACTGATCACTACATATCATGATATTTACAACAGATCCTTTAAGCAAAGTAAAACCCCAATACTGGTAACTCCAAGACGGTAAAGAAAATCGTTTTCTAACGCTGTAAGTTCTTCTCGTAGTAGCTATGCCAGGTTCTTTTGGAAGTATGTAAACCCTTAATTTTGCGCTCCTTGGCAAGACATATTTCACTCCAGCACAGAAATATGTTGACACTGGTGACATTATCATGTCCCCCTCCGTGAGTACCAAATCTTCCTTGCCGAAAACTGAGAACTTCAATATCAATCCAGAGAAAACTAACGCAACACCTACAACGAGAAGAAATATACTTCGAAGCACCCATGGTCTCATGTCCTGATTTCTGCATCCCCAACACTCGATACATGAATCTACTCGGTATGCAGACCCACCATCGACATCATCCGAGACAGAGAACTTTAATTTTCCAGTAGAACTTGAATACACAATACGCTGTCTATCAGCAGATGAGGGCTGACCTAGCGATGAAAATGAGTTGGTATGCTGCTTTATTCCTCTTGCCATTGCTTTCCAAGCAATGGAAGTATGCAGTCTGTACAGGGAGTTAAGGATGGTTCGTCAAATTTTGCTCTAAATTGAGAATTGATACACAGATAAAGAGCACTTGAAAGTATCTCGAGTTCACAATGAGGCAAACTGTTATCACAGAAAAAAGAATCAGTCTTAATTCTGTGTTATGTGAAACACTAGATTCTATCTTCTTCACAACTGTTCTCTCCGCTGTGCCGTGGACACGAAGGCGGTAAATGATACATGAAGGTTAATCAACATGACTTCTCAGCATAACACGAGTAAATGGCGCCACCACAGTGTATCATAGCGAGACTTGATCAGTTGGCTTGCTGGCTTTTTGCGCAGTGATAAGGTTTAATCTTACTGTTACTTCCTTTCATAGGCAGTTTTTATGACTAGTACACGTCACAGAATGATAATTATCGTCATCAGTTGTCATTTTGAACTTATTGAGCAATACATTTGAGCACCCTTTATTATTCTTTTCATAAAAAGCTACTTTATTACTTATATACCTAACGTAAGGTGGCAAATCTTCAAAGTGGATAATACTGTCCTCCACAACACACCAAGTAACACACAGTAAACTGCACTGTTAATTTCATTTTCGAAAGAGATACTCTCTAAGACAAGTCTACTTTTTTATGAAAATTATTAAATTGTTTAGTGTACAGAGAGCTGGAGTACTTCATTAACAACTTGTACGATCCAATGACTATAGTTATATTTAATTTGGCATAACCATCTAGTTCTTTGTCAAAAAAATGTTTTCCTACATCTTTCCGGAATGTTCATCAGTTTTATGATAATTTTAGTCTATGTTAGTGATTGATTGGCAAGTTTGACCAGTTCATTCATTGTAAAGAGGATTAAAACTACACGAATAACACTCATTACACGTTAGTACGTTTCAAGATAAATTGTCATCATGGGTAGAGCCATTTCAGCCGAGGGATCTCAGGCGAGCCTCCGGCACTGCGTGGGATTAAGAGCGTGCACCATCCGGCCCTCTCTTTAGCCACCACCAGCAAGCCCAGAGGCAACCCGAAAGCAAGACGGCTGAGTTAGTGAGGTTGGTGTAGTAGTGGTTGCAAGCTAACTGCGGAAGTGCTCCTCACTCCTATGGAGTGGTGGCTGTACCGGCTGTCCCACCAAGCATTGGAGGTTTTAAATCAGAGTTTGCCTTCAGCTAGACGAGCTGCCTGCCAAGGTTAACGAGCCCCGTCCACTTGAGGCAACTGCTTTTATGGCGCCAGTGACTCGCCTTTGCCCCTACTCCTAGTTAGTGTGAAACGCTTCCGCCAGGCTCAGTAGCTGGGCCACACGAGAACACCAGGGGTTGAACTTTAGCAGGTTAGAGGCTATTTCAGACGCAAATTTTGGGAGCATTTTATAGGACTGTGAAAGCTTACCCTCACTGACTACCCTGGCAATAACAGCCTTAAGAACCAAAATAAATATTACCTCATTAAACTCTCGTCCTTTATAAGAAAGAACACAACAAATTTATTGTTTTATTGAAGAACAGAACTTTTTAAAAGATTCCCTACCCTAACAGCCATCATCATTGCGTTTGGAAGGTCTAAACAAGATTCCTCTGGCCCAGATTGTGATGTTGTGAAGAATGTTGACAAATTTGAAAAGTTTTAATGATTTTGCATTGAACCACCTCACAAAATCATATTGATAGGTATTTTAAAAAACTCATAAATTTTCTTTTTTCACTCGTGGCGCTCGGATAAACGAGGTTCGGATAACCGAGGCTAGGAAAGACTCGAGAGAAAGGTAGGTACTGACAATTGTAGTTGACATATAATGTGCTTTATGGTTGAAAATTCACGCATGGATCGTTTCTAATGTTAAAGTTAACCTGGAATGTTAATATTCGGTGCTGGAAATTACAGAGGTACTTTACAGTTAAATATTAAAAAAGCAACAAGGATCCAGCTTTCCTATAGTAGAGACTTTGGTCATTACATTCCTACCTTTAAATACAATTTTAATTAATTGAATTTCAAACTTTTCATGAATAATTAAAAGAAAAATCAAATGCATTAGTAAAGAATATTTGATCTTGGATCTTTGATTGTACTCTAACTTTTGATTAAACTGCAATCTGCAGACGTCTTTTTGGTTATCTTATTAAGTGATTTACATGACGGAGCATATATGAAAGGAAAAGGCAGGTGGCTGATGTTTTTGAAATTAATCCAGAATAGACAAGTCCCGTATTCATTGTCAAGGCCATTAATATTTCAACTAAAAAGACGGTTAATCCTCATTTGGGGAAAGATTAACTAGCTTTTAAAAACATTGACTGATTGATGTGAAATTAACATACTGATTTATGACGTAATTACAGATAACATTTACACCAAAACAAGTTAAACTTGAATTGAAAGTGCATAATAACTATTAAACTTCATAAGAGATGAAATCGAAGAAGATTGTTCGAAAGGACATTTCTTTTGCATGACTTAGACCTTGCAGGTGGAAAATTTGCGAATAAATTGCTTCTTCTTTAAAAAGGTGGTAACGTTCTAAGTTTTGTATTTATGTGGTCATACGTTAGCTGAGTGACAACAGAAATTTATGAATTATTCAAATACAAGTCCCTACTCTACAGCTTGCTTTTGGTGGTGTGGTCTGATTTGTGTTGCATTTTTAACAATTTTTTTACCTGTCTTGGGCACTTTCTGAATGTTTGGGGTTTTACACGTACGAGGACATTATCTAAATACCTCCTTATCTGTTGGTAGCAACAGCAGACAAGAAAAAAAGGACACAGATATTCCAACCTGTCGTATTTACATGACTTTCCGCACTTCAATTCTCCCTTTTTCCTCCCTCAACCTGACAACGCCCCGTACATTTGTAGGGTCAAAATATCCCGCTTAGTACCTTTCAACATGTAATTAGGTACAATTGACAGCTGACAAACTGAGACGTTTTACCAGGAAAAACGTGACTATCATTAATGATAAAAGTTGTCAGTGTCAAGATCCTCCTTGTGAATGTGAGGAGACTTCCTGACCACACTGTCTTTCTCTGTACATTCGTGTGGATTTATTGCAACCAAAATTATATTCTATAATTACTTTAGATTATCTATTGGTTGAAGTGACATAGAAGCACAAATTGCTTATCTACTACACACAGAGCTTAGCTGGTATGTTGGTCGCACTTCTCAAAGATTGGGTCACAGAATCAAACAACATGTTCAAGCACTGGCTACCAACAAGGATACCAAGGATAAATTCGATTTAGATACCAGCCATCTCGCGTTTACAAAGTTAAAATGACTCCCGAAATATGCGATTCCGCCACGGGCAAACATTTACTAGAAAATTCGGAATACACCAAAATGTATTAAGACGGGAAATTTCGGATAATTGGCACAGCGAGATCATCCTTCCGTCTACGTGTATTGGAGTCTGTCTACATTAAAACAAGAAAACCAGTACTCTGTAGGCAAAAAGAGTTTCGCATCTTGCCCAACTTAGGGTTGGTCTTAGTTAACTGAATCTTTGCAAGTTCAAACACAATTTCAGAGACACTTTTAACCCAATGTGCCCTACGAACGATGGAATTGAGGATACGGAGCACTTTTTGTTGCTTTGCCCTTCTTTTGAAGTACAACGTAGAGATCTTCTCACTGG
>JANTCA010073388.1:0-36741 GCA_024741275.1 Chironex yamaguchii
TTTAGTTTACCGCGAACGACTGTAACCGAATGAGGACGATAAGCCCCAACAAAACATAAATACACTTCAGAGTCACGTCTACTAGAGGACGGGAACACAGCAAGGGGGTTCCCTACAAAATACCAGTCTTGACTACAAGTAGTGCCTCACAATTTACATGGCATCTTCCTGATAAAATTCAAACAAATAGGAGTTACTTTACGTCAGTCTGCAATACAGCAGATGCCAATACCATTACTCAACGCTCTCCATAAAAATATTTTAGGGGTTCATTGCAACCGTAGATTTCATCCAAAGATAAGGAAAAAAAGTAAGCTAATAAACTGCTTTTCACTTCGAGACGTATACGGTCGATTTGCTGTCCAAACGTTAAACGTTTGGTATTAGCAAATCAACCAAATTGCTATTCCCCACTGAATGCCTCCTAAGGTATAAAAAGCTTTCGCACCTTAGAAGGAAAGTGAAAGTGGGGTAAAAGACTGTCAAACAAAGCCACTTATAAACTGTTTACAAGAACTTACACATCAAAACTTAAAATCCCCACTATAAGCCTCCTTCAAACACTCAAAAACTACCGTCCATGCGACTACGATTAAGGCGACTTTTTATACCCTGTGAACGTAACCAATCAAGCGCCCTAGAGGAAATACCTAATCAAAAACCACTTTAGGGTCAAGGTGCTTGCTGGCACCTTTAACACGCAAAGCTACCAGGATCTCCGGATTCGTTGGGACAGATATTAAGCTTTTTGACGATTCTCTGTCTTTGAGAACACTACAGCAGTCCACAGCAACTGTTGAATTTGTTTACATATATCAATCCAGAGATAGTTGCAGAGAAAGCAAGAAATTAGCATTTGCTCAAGAGAAACAAGAAATGATCCCATGTAGTGTCTATTGTTTATAGATGCTCAGCAACTTAAGAACCAATGATGCTATTGCTGAATTTAAGAAAGGCAATCAGCATGAGATCGCTGGAGACATATTCCATTTAAAATATATAAGTTGCCAGAACTATATGAGGCAAAGAACACCAATTAATGCGTCGTGTTAAGTAAGCAGACGAAAACGGAAAAACTACTAAGTCACTACCATAGTCATCAACGAATAGACAGAAGTCATTTTTACGGTCACTTAAAGATACTCGTCGGTTAGTTCAACGAAAGAATTAAGGTCCGACGTTCTTTCTGTGATTGAACTAGTTCCTGAAAATCTGATGTTGTCGACAAAAAGATGATGTGTAATATCAGAGTGAAAGCACACAAAATAACAGACCTATATTGCATCTTTGTCATATGTAGTTAACTGTATCATTGTGACACAAGAAAACTTTTGACTAAAAATCAGAGGATCACTGCTACAGATTAAGTACAATGCTGCCCCAAAAATCTTCCTCAAGTGTCACATTCAACAACAAAAGCAATACTCAGTACGACCATTGTCTTCCGATTAAAATTTAATCTTCTGGATTACGATTCAACCTCCACAGTATAAAACAATGGACAAACATCAGGGCAGAAAAGCAAGGACGATTCTTTAAGCTGAGTCATCGACTGAAAACACAAGCGTTACTCTTCTGAAAGCAGTAAAACTGTTACTTACATACCTGGTATTCCTTCTGCCTGGCCTGACAATGCGTGTCTTCGCATTGTGGATTTGGTTTCATTGCCATTTGAGGAAAGAAGTCTTGCATTGCATTATAGCCCAAGTAATGTGTTACCGAACCAAACTGTAGTAAATACCTGCGTATTTAAAAATGAAAATTCAAATAAATGTTGCAAACAGAAACTTGAATTATATGAACGACAAAATGAGGCCATAGTTAACATAGTAGACATAACAATACCGTCCATTCGTGAATCATTACAAGCAACACGATAACCCAGGATAACTCAATTAATTACAACAAAGTAACCTTGGTCGAACACAGCAGAATTCAAGTATATTACAAACGACGATAATATATTACACTGAGACAGAAAAATAAGGCAAACCATTGATGTTAAGGGAGCAAATTAAACAAGGGTAAATGGCTCAAGTGAATTTACAACCAGTTGCATGCAATGCTTAACAAGAGAGAAATGAGATAAGGACAAAGTATGTCAAGAATTGCCATAAACACCACTTGCATTCTCGATACACTGCTATCCGTATTAACTATCATTGTCACATACTCCTATCACTTCTCAACATCTACAAGCAAATTTCTTTGTCTATTTATGGAATCACTAAAATATATCAAAATGGCGCATAAAGAGATGAGAAACTACGAAAAAATCCTGGAAAATTAAAAATAAAAAAATGAAAATACAAAACGAGAATAAGAAATCCTGGAAAATTAAAAATAAAAAAATGAAAATACAAAACGAGAATAAGAAACAAAATGGATGAGTCAAGCAAGTAAAAAATGGGAGGAAAAGTAAGGGAAGGACCTAAAAACTTAAAAAATCAAACAACAGTAAAAAAGACCAAAGAATAATGCTACTCACTTCAAAGTGTTCTGTACCAAGAAACCAGCAACAATGCCCATAGTCGTTGGAAGCGAGGCTGCACAGACTCCTTCTCGTTTTAGCGTCTTTTCATCAATATTCGATGCCACAACGAGCGGTGGTGCGCACTAAGATCAACAGAAGAAGATTCTACAGATGGTAACATTACAGTTCATTAAGCACTGAATTCGTGAACCATCAACCGGCACTGCATAACAACGCATGCTTTTACACCTCCAAAATTTGTCATTTGAGGCGGTGCAATAAAAGCATGACATTGTGCCGAATGGAATCTGGTCAACAAAAACAAAAATTCTGTGGCGTTGCTATCGATAACAGCACTTCGCCACTCTTTATTGAGACTGTACGTATACTCAGTGTGACACAGACACTCATCAGAATAAAGCGCAAAATCCAAGAGAACAACTTAGGTGTAAAGAGGCATTGGAACACTATCGGGCAATAACAGTTGTGAGGTACCCAGCTTACTGCTAAACCAAAAGGGCATGACAGTTGTAAGCATGAATGGTTGCCTTACCCTAACCTGCTATATATTACTTAAGGCTGTGAGCTGTAGTCCAGAACTACACCTTCTTTGATAAACGAGTGAACAAGAAAGAATTTCACCCATGCAAGTATATTTTAAAACAAATATTCCTTCCCCTATTATTAGGATTAAAACGTGCCACCCGTCCTATTTTTCTTTGTAGTTTGGCCATACAGCTAGGAAAGCGCAATTAAGGCTAAAATACTATTCTTAACTCTTCGTTGTTAACAAGTTAGCGAGTTGCAACTACAACCTTCCGCATAAAAAGCAAGCATTTGACATGTAGTTACTGCTACTGACGCCAACATATTCAGCAGTATTTTCAGCGCTACGTATTTTCAGCGCTACGTATTTTCAGCGCTACGTATTTTCAGCGCTACGTATTTTCAGCGCTACGTATTTTCAGCAGTTACATTTCAAAAAAGACCAAACGGGTGAAAAAAAATTGATACACCAAAACAATACTAGCACCGAAGCCTCTATCGACAGAGATTTGTCTTTCATACTACGTCTACGTACTTTAAATTCCTAGCATGACATCATATTGGCGGATTAAACTTGCACAGAGGTAACCTTGTTGGCATATGACATAGGATTTATTGGATCCTTACTAACAATGTATAATTCTTATTAGATTAAGAGATGAATCGTTTCAGCAGACAGTCCCTTAAGCTCTATAACTGGATTTTAAATTGTGATAAAGGCTTGTTGTTTTCAAGCATGTATGCAGGGAGAACGGACTTACAAAGTGTAGCACATGAACTCCCTCAGACCTGGCCTTTGAAATATAAAGGCCTGGTTGTGGTCTCAATAACAACGTGAAGTGCAAAGTTAACATACATTCAAATAAAAATGTTGGTACAGCAAGGGATCAAACTGACAGTCATGCAAGTGTAGACTTAAAACCAACGAATCTGCTGTAAGGACAGTAGCGGTGAACCCACAAGAAAGCAGGAGGCAGCCACCCCTAAATAAACTTAATATCTGAATGAAATATTTTAAAAAAATTTTAAAACTATCCTCACGCATGGCAAATTGTAAGGGAACTACACAATCATGACATTCATATTTAACAGGTAAATCGAAGATAGAATATACTCTGCTACAAAATCACAAAATTATGTCTCAAGTTGTATAAATATATAAAGCAATTTTTAAGTTGAATTCAAAAAAGGGCAGTCCTCTTTCTTCCTATTAACTCACTGGTCTACCGGTATAACAGTAACTTTACATTGAAATTACTCAGTACGTAAATTTTCACTATATTCTAGATTGCCACGACCCTTACACCACCACCCCACTAAATGCATCTGTTTATAACCAATAATTTATACAATTTGAATTGACTACATATGAAAAAGCAATGGTTTCTCCAAGTTTGGAGGGCAAGGACACAAAATAATGTTACGCCCCTCCTTTAAAAAATCTGTTATACGACCAACTTTACACCAAGGTTCCGGCATAAATTTCAAAATGTGTATTTTTCTTTGCTAACACTATACGCATTTGGCTGAAGTAACGTAACAAAGAACTAAAGTAATGTCTAGTGTTATTACTGTTAATTCAGCGATGCTCGCTAAACTTTAATTTCAGATTTGTTGGAGTCAAGAGTATACAAAACATGTGCGGCCACTTTGCCTCCCAATATTAATAACGAGAAATGTGCAAATTGGCCAAAATGATATCCCTCGCCGAATGACTTCTACAGTAGAAAACAGCACTATAGAAGGAAAGTGATAGCGAGGGCACAAGCACCATAACAACATGGCTATATTTATTTTGTTACACATTACTACTCAGTTCCTAGAAATCCGACCTCAGTCTAGCCTCAGTCACATTAATAATTATGATAGTAAACTGCCATAGTCTACTTCAAATATAACAGCAGCAGAAAGAATAAAAGAAGAACGAGAATACACAGGAAAAGGAACGAACTCCCAAGGGCAAAACAGGCCTAGGGAAAGTTACTATGACAACAGACTCTAATCCAGACCCATTTCAAAAAACTTTTGGTAAACTAAATATGGCTGCAATCAAGCAAAATTGCACACGTGGGATTTGGAACCAAAACTCTCAATACCCACCATGGTCAAACATATAAAATACAACAAGAATATGTTGACCATCGAAATACGGCAAATTCCGTGCGTTTTTATGCAACTCCCATTTCTCCAATTCAAAGTGTCAAGGGTATCTTTCCTAACAAATAAGTGACTTTGTGAAACACAAAAATTTAAATGTTTCAGAAAACTGAAGCCTGGTAGCCAAACGTAACAAATAATGACTGTCAAGGGCACAACAGTAATAATCACTTACTGCAAAGCAGGCTGTTTCTCCCGGCAAGACAACTTGAATATGCCCAGAAACAGCATTTTCGCTAACACCAGACTCGATCCATGGCTGACGTAATTCGTTGCAGGCCTAGAAAAGTAAAGAAAGAACATTTTCGTACAAAATATTGCCAGGTAGGGTGCTTTAGCAGTAAATTCTCTAAACTTTAAATAATGTTTTCCAGAAATACACAAATTTTTGCAAGAAATGTGCAAGTCAAACAAGTGGCGAATATACTTTTAACATATGTCCGAATACGAAGCTAGTAAATCAAAAACAGCCTATGAAAGGGGGGCCAACCACATACAATACAAATTGGAATACTGTAAAAATACCTCTTTCAATAATAAAATAAAAGATGAAGCATCAGCAACTGAAAACTGTTGTAATCACGACTTGTAATATCAAGTACCATACATAGTGGCATCCCTAGTAGACTCAGAGGTAAACTTTACATTTTCTATTAAAGAACACAAAGTTGCAAACAGTATGGGAAATTCGAAAACGTATTTCCACTCCCATCCTAATTACCTCGTCAACAACCCTTGTCAAAATTTCCAAGTAATTGTTGATGCAGATGGAGATACACAACGCTATATAGCACAATGACCGTAGCACTCTACCATACCACTGGCATGTACAAATGTAATACTACCATAGTATTGAAACATGGGCAGATGAAATATATTCGAAGAGTATCGATATGGAACTTACGGTATTAACCGCCATCCTTGCTTCATAGTTATCCACACAACTTAGCACCAGGTCAACATTACCACCATATATGGATCCTTTTCTATTTTAAACAAAGTATAAACTTACAGTTATCATGTTGCCATGCACATGAAATCATAAGGCTATTTAAGGTTTCTTTGCTAACATGAAAGTGCACATGTGATAGATGATACAAGAAAAAATGCACTTAGAGAGATCAGTGGTTTCATTTCTTTCACAAAATATCAAGATCGTAGATAATAAGGCATCCTTGAAAAAACCACTGCACACAGTATAAACAGGTAATTTTATGCCAGTAACTTATCTGTGAACTGACATGGATGGCCAAGAGAAATCAAACTCACAATCCTCAGACACAAATACCTGCACTCAGATTGATGTGGCGTGACAATACAAAGGTGAAGGGCACTTCCTTGTATCATTAGCTAAATATGTATATGTATATATATGTATATATATGTATCATCCATATTTATCAAATATATATAAATTACAAGAAATAAACACTTTTTAACGTTTCGAATAATTCTTCTTCAGAAAACCAATATTTATATATATATATATGGGAGATGGGAGAAATTCATTAATCCAAGATTTCTGTTACGTGTTTCTGCTTTTGCCTTTGTCAGTGTCAGAAATTTCTTAAATTATCTCAGCAGACGCAATTAGGCATATAGTATATGCTACTCAAGAGTAGAGTATACATATATATCCTAAATTTGACTGAAAATTATAAAAAAGCATTGACACCTTTTAAAATTTGAATCCCTGTTGAAAATAACACTGCTATAAGTGACTTCTCCAAGAGCCACAAACATATGCTAATCTAGTGAGTCCTTGCTCTCGTCATTACAATCAAGCTGCAAAGACTATGAACTAACTAAAGCACATACAGAAGCAACGTACTTTATTCTTTCCATAAAATGATCAAAATTGTCCACAGTTGTTATATTGTAATTATGTACCTCAAATTCCACATCAGGATTTATTTCTCTACAATAAATTGACATATTAACACTTTATATTGTTGAATGTACTTATTCCAATACCTATAACAAAACTGACAGTATCTTAATATAATATAAAATACAAAATCATTACAAATGGTATCAATAGTTGTGAAATGCAAGTACGTTAAGTGCAAGAGAAGAGAATTGATCAACACTGATAAAAAATAACTTTTTTTTTCTATTCATAAAAAGAACAATGCACATCTTTACCAGTGGATCATTTATGATGAAAGTCATGCTTCAAAAGACCTGTTTGAAATTAAAAAGCCTATTTTAAAGTAAATGAGTTTGCAATTGCTATGTCAAGCAAGCATGGTACCGTATAGAATCATCCCCACCTCAATCACTGCAATTGCTGAAAAGGAATTGTGTAACTCAAGTTAAAGATATCTACAATTCATGCTAGGTTAAGCAGTTTTTATTACTGTAGCAATACTTCCTAATCATTTTTCTTTTTATTGTAAGTACAATTTCAGTTTTTCAGAATTTAACTTTACCTGTATCTGCTGATGTGAAAAATGCTCCAGGTACATACACTAGCCTACCATATTACCTTTCAAGTGCTCTATGCTTTCATTACAGTTGTGCATGTGTACAAAAAAAATGCTAAAACAATTCTTTAAAACCATCTTGAGTACTTACTAGGAGTAATAATATAACATAACAATGCTTGGGTGAGTCTAGCGTTCATTTCTGCAAAACAGAAACAGGCCAACAAGGCTTCACTGATTGCAAACCAATTCCAATTCATTGCTTGTCATCATCATTTTGGGCCTCGCAACTAAATACACTTCTTTCAATTAGCTTTATCCTTAGCTTTGCATTTCCTGTGTCTAAAGCGATGACAACATTGTTGCTAACTAAGTCACACAGTGTACAGAAAATGTTGAAATTGGTGTACACAATTACCTTAATGTAAATTCTGCTGCCTCAACCTTGCTCATTCCTGATTGATCAGGTCGAAAAAACAACCTAGAAGAATAAGTGTGTAAACAACCTGAAATGGACATGAATACAAATTGGCACTCACTCCTATAATAGACAGTCCAATTTAGAATAATAATATAATATTTCTAGCCAAACATGCTGCATAAATTAACAACTTGAACACCAAATAATGGTTTTCTGTCAAAGCAACCAGTTAGTGATCCCAGCTAAGTCAAAACATTAATGTCTCTTTGCAAATTTATTCCTCTAATTGACCATATTATCTATCTACCTTAATGGATAGTCACAATATCATTTATCATGTCTATTTGTCAAACCAGATGACAAGTTGCTGTTGCCTTTTCTAGCCCAAACTGTAATTTGTGAAATTGATTACGTTTTTGTATTCCATTTTGCAAGTAAGGAATTTTCAACAATTGTAATTATATTTGCTATACACGTTGGCCCTTACTATATAATTCCCAAGAAAAGAAAAATATGGAATCAATGACACAATGATGTTTCCTGTTACCTGTCACATTTGAAAAATGCTACGTATCAGTTACTTTGTTGCATGCTAATTCAAAGAAATGCAAACTTTACAAATAATAATAAAGCTTTACAAATCTGATAAGATTGCATCACAATAATATCCAATATAGTGCACAAAAGTAAATATGCCATACCTATTCATATTTGCCAATTCAACTTTGTCATAGTCAAAAAGAATTAGCTAAAAGGGAACCAAAGGAACAAGAAAATATTCATTGACGAAAATTCATGCAAGATACTAGTTATTTGATATAAGCTTGAAACAGTTGTAAAATGAACTATTCAATGTCATGTTGTACTGCATTGTCCTCTAATGAGCAAACTGTTTTATGTTCCTCATGCCCTCTTGGATATTCCTAAAAAAGGCATTAATATCTAAGGCTTACTATATAATGTACATGATAGTTGGTTGAGGGTTGAATGTTTATCATGTTTTGAGGGTAAGATGCAGTTAAATAGTATTTGGTTAATTATCTCACTTTTGCGTTCCTTTTATTATAAACGAGTCAGAGTTTACATGTCCTCTGCTATTGCTTTGAAAAATGAAAAATGCATTGTAATATCCAAGTGTCTAACACATTTTAATTTCTTGTTTATGAGGTCCTAATCAATAATAACACCCTCTATCATGTGCAATATAATATTTGTGAAAATAAAAAATACATTTACAGAATCTGCTCTGACGCACAAGCCTTGGTCTCAACAAGCATATCCTGAAAGACAAGCATCTCTGCAGTTATATACATAATTTACAACCAATGGTAAGTTGCTATATTCAAATTGTCTCAATAATTGAATTAACAGCAAAGCAAGACAAGGTGGTATTGTGATAAGAACAGAAGTAAAGGTTTCTGGAACTGGTGAGGCCCAAGCAAATGCCATGGATCAGTTGTTGGAGAATTGGGGTCTGAAGCATCTGGTGAGAGCATTATGTTTTGACACAACAGCCACCAACACTGGTCACATCAATGGTGCATGCCCATTGCTGGAGTCCAAACTGGAACAAAAGCTTAAAAGCTCTGGGAATACATTGACAGAAGCAGCTTCAAATCGGGTTTGGCCACTGACAGTGAGCTACTAGCAGACGTGAAAGAAGACATCATTGATTTGGCTGTCAAACATCTTGGCTGTCTTCAACCCAGAGACGATTACAGAGAGCTCCTGGAGCTTGTGTTTATTTTTCTGGGTGGCTCCTTCAAGGTGTACATTTCATGGCGTCTGGAGCAATACACCACACACGACAGATGGCAAAAGCATTGTATGCACTCAAGATCTATCTATTTCGTGAACAGTTACAACTCACTGCTTATGAAACCAGAGGAATCCTTGACCTCTGTGTACTCATCGTCAGACTATACATTGGAGCATGCTTCACAGCTCCTGATGCTGTCTCTGCCCCTCGCAATAATCTCGAGTTTTTACAAAATCTAAAATGTTGGAAGACATCCATCCAGCAATTTCCAAGTGTGCTGTGAATAAGTTTTCAGGACACCTTCGGTATCTGAGTGAGGAATTGGTGGCATTAGCAATGTTTGATCCATCAGTACCAGTTGATACAAAGCAAGCCATGGTGCAAGCCACTGTTGGAGTGGAAGGACTAGCTACTACCTCAAATTGTCCAAAATACACAAAAATTGCCGCAAAGTCAATTCAACACCCAAGTCTGCCTCAGTTTGTCACCAAGAACACATTCAGTTTCTTCAAATCTCTGGACAGAATTCCTCCACACTGATCCTAATATGTGGCACTCCAGAGATGACTACAAATCCACATGTTCGATCACCCATAGCTTGAAGGTCGTGAATGATTCTGCAGAGAGGGGTGTAGCATTCATTGAGGAATACAACTCATTGCTAACAAATGACGAGGAACAGAAGAAGTATTTACTGCAAGTTGTTCAGAACCATTGAAGCAGATTTCTTGGTGCAAAAAAGAGCACACTAGCCCTGAGTGACATTAGTTCATATAGTTACTAGTTACAAAGAATTATCACCCTGAATTGTGTGCGGTATATTATTATCATCATGAGGTGGAGATTATTGTTTGATTATGTTTTGATTTAACATTTGAGTTTTGTTTCATTTATGTAATGATTAAGAATCACTAATCCCAGTATTTGTTTATCAAACATACAATTGACAACACCTGCTAGTGCTATAAAGCTGATAAAGTGCTATAAAAATAGGGTTTCAGATATTATGTTACATGTTGTAATTTGCTAATTTTCGGCATGATATATCTTTTTGTTTCTGTTACTTTGCATGGTAAATGCATACTGTTACTTAGTGTAATCCAACATGGTCCATTTCTGTCTTAATAAATAGAGATTATACATGTTATGTTGTTTTTTTCTATGAATGTCATGAATGGCCTAGTTTCTGCGAAAAAAAGAATGATTTCCAAAATATACAAACTCATTGAGCAACTTCTAAATATTACCAGAAAAGTTCAATTTTTTGCAGTGTGTGTTTTTATGGCCATCCTAATACGTTTAGGGGGTGACAGCTTAACATTTTTAAAAAATTTTGACCCCATATAAGGACCACAGTCTACTCTCACCATGGCCTTTCAGTCAATTGATCAACTGCATATGTCAGATGTCTGTGCAGCCAAATGCCAGCATTGTCTGCCTGCAAGGAGGAAATAGGACAAGGGGCTTCGAATACAGCTGATCACAGTACATTGTTCAGAGATGATGAGGCAAGAGTACAATGAGATATCAGCAGCTTCTGCCAGAGTTGGCCCTGAGGCAAACCGATTGGAGTGGTGGACCACTTCAAATGTCTTGGTGGTGACATTACACTGTCAGGAAATAGGTTTGTAGCCCTCCAAACATCTCGGTGGTCCAAGCACAACATCAATCTGAAAGTCAGATTAATGGTCTACGAGGCCTTTGAGAGGAATGTGCTACTTTATGGGTGTGAATCATGGGATGTGAAAGTCATGGATTCCCAATGCCTGGAGCCATGTGAAATAGGATTCCTGTAGTGGATTCTAAATACCAATTATCCACAGCATGTTACCGATGCTGCAGTTAGAGACCACACAAGTAACAATTCACTGGTTCCAAACTTGAAACGCTGCCAGTTGGAGTGATTGGGCCAAATTTTGAAAACAGATGATAGCTATCTCCCAAAATGAGGTATTGACACTTGGAGAAGATGGCAAGGAGGTTGTTGTAAGACTGTAAACCTTGGTAAAGGACATGAAGCAACAGTGGTCCTGTGTTAAGAACTGAAGTAAAGGTATGATGACCACCAGTGTATCAAACCCAGGACTCACAACTACAAATAAGAGCTGCTAAGCTAAGTAGGAAAGATATCAGATGTCCAGTTGAGAAACAATTGTTCAATTGCCTGGTGGTCGAAGTCATAACATTAATTCTGTTCGGAAAAGCAAAATGTTCAGCTAAAAGCTCAAACATATTTCACTACGCTTAAACCTGTCCATTGCATATCTCAAATACTTTTGCAGACAATGGCAAAGTACTGCAATCAAATATTAGCAAATAAACTCTAGAGTTACTTTTAGAGCTTACTTTTCCTATTCCACATCTTGTGAGCATTTCAGCTGTTACACTGCCAACTCCTCCAATACCAACAACAGCTACTGTGAAGTCTCTTATTTTCTAAGCAAACACAAAACAAATTTATGTAAGTTTGCATTTAAATTTTCATTTAATTTTTTTACAGAGGAAGATGCAGCAGAGGACAGACATAAGTGGCAAGGGGTCATCGCCTGTCCAACCCCACTGAGGAAAAAGGACATAAAACAAAGATGATGATGATGATTTGGCATCCCTAATATACATTGATAAAACAACAAAGACCCTGAAGATCTTCACATCAAGCATATAACTGATTTAGAAAATACATAGACAATAACAGTTTTCTCATTTACAACTAGTTATACATCACTAAGACCTAAAGATTAACATTTAAAATGATTGGCGACTCACTTTAGATGCCATTACAATGGAGGAATTATTAAGTGACTATTCTTCAATGTCGATACAAGTAAGTTGCCCCAAAACTGCATTCATGTATATCATATAAATGATTGAAAAGAAGGATGTCTAACAATATCTGAGGCACATAAGCACATATATAAGCCTTTATGGCTAAGAATAAAAGATACCTCATAATTATCAACAATTCCCATTCTCTTCAAGGCCATTAGACGACTAAAAGAAAAATATCACACATGACAAATATTAAGAACACATTAGATTAAAATATGATACAAATAGGTGTACTGTGCACATCTTAATGCATGCATATGTATACTATATATATTATATATAGTATTGTTCTGTTACTACATGTGCTGTTAGGCAAGTAAATAAGCTACAACTACACTGAGATATGTTATGTTCACTTATGATTGGTATCAGTTCTATAGGACCGTCCTGACATGTTATTTATATATATATTATTCTTTTTGGTAGGTTAGTATGATTACTCATGTTTATAAGGGCAACAGGATGTAAAAGTTGCCTTCATGCATGTTGACTTACGGAATGTGAAAACCTTTCAAATAGCGAATTACACATTTTGGTGAAAAAGCATTGTTTTTACCATCAGTCCACTTGCAACAAGTCCTAGAAGCACATACATGATAAGGGATGCAGATTAAAACAAACCTGTAGCTACTTTTGCTAAATTTCATTTCTCTACAAAAATGTATTATTGTGTTTTGGTTGGTGGAAGATTTTGCTATATGCGAACATTTATCATGAGCTGACTTTTGTTTCTTTACTATTGTATCATTCATAGCCATTTGACCAAATAAAAAACTTTCAAAGTCTAAGGCAAAACATAATGTCACTTTAGTTACTCCAGCATTTTGTCTTACCTGAAAAATCTAATGTTAATGGAGTATGTTCAAGATTATGTATATACAGAAAATGACCAATTTTCAATGGTTACTTCTAGGCAAATGAGAAGAGAACAAGATTTCATTTTTGATTTGTGGGGAACAAAATTCGAATTTTTTTTTCCTTGTGGTACCACACCAGGCTTTTTGAGATATTTTCCACAACTGTTGCATAGCTCAAAATAACTCAAAATGTTGATATCTAAGTGGGGCTTTGGTCATTTTGGGATTTCTTACCCTCAAAATTACATTTCCTTTGTATATTTTCATAGCTTTAGCATCTTTTGTTGGATTTTATTAAAGAAAACGCGATTTTATAATGAAAGAGTTTTCTTACAACTCTTCTTTCAGGCAAACTCTTAACAATGGCATATTCTCTGAACCACTTGGACTAAGAGGCTCATATTTCTGGGTTGTTTTCCTTTAATGATACCTATCACTGGTTGCAATTATGTTACACAGTATCATCTCAGCATCTTTTTTCAAGGTACCATCAGTGAAAAAATACTGACAATTTAGTTACAAGGTCCAGACATGTAGATACCAGAGGTAAATGTCATTTGATAACAGTTTGGCATCACAAGTGGGATTTCACTAATTATACATTGCTTCCATAAACAAAGTGTCAGTCAGGCTTAGCGATTTTACTGACAAGAAACTTATTCCCATGACAGCACTCAGACATAAGCTCAGTAAGTTTGTGAAGTGAAGTCTCTTTGTTTGCTTTCACAATAGCTACTTTCTCTTCAAGCAAAGGTGGCAACCGCCTCTTCCACCTCTGTAAGGAGACAAGTGTTGGAGTATGCTACAGTGTGTAGTTAAGCCTTTTCCTTGCCTTTCCCAGGCTTACTTAGAAAGCTTGTTTCTCATTTTTGAGTGATTTGGAGTGGTTCCTAAACCAGTCTTTAAATCACGTAGCGCAAGCGTGTATGTATATTTTTCCTTCATCTGCTTTTGGGGTACTAGTCTCAGCTTGGTAAATGATTCCACTTTTTAGGTATTGGCCATTTAGTGGGCAGTATGTTCTGTCTTTCCAGTTACAAGTCAGATGTCCTGGATTGGTTTGTCCTGTCCACATAAATTCAGAAGACATGAATGCTTTTCTACATATTGACAACTGAATTCAAGATGGAGCAGAGGCGAAAAAGTACTAGTTTATGACTGAAGAGGCTTAGCCTTAATCCTGATGTTTAAATGACAGAATTAGATAACAAGTGGTCAAACTGTGCTATTATCAGTTACCAACATTTTGACTAATTGAAGTAATATTACTATGCCAGGTGGCTTAATGGGTATTATCTAATATCAGATCCATATCCTGCAGGATCTACATGTTCCAAGCCTTCATGATATTTTCCAAGCAGTGGTAACTGGTCTACTCTTCAAATTATTACAGACACCAATAAAGCTCTGGGGATAGACAAGATTTCACCAGAACTTCTTAAGCACGGACGTATTGACCTGGCAAGAAAATTTACCTATATGTTCAGCTTGGTTTGGGAAGGCAAATCAGTTCCTGGGGAATGTTGGAATGGAGTCATCACAAAACTGCTGGAAAAAGGAGAGCTTAGCAACTGCAAGAAGTAGATAGAAATAACTCTTATATCACTACATCAAAGTTTTCGGCATAATACTGTTGAATAGACTGAGAAAGAAAATGGACAAAAGACTTCGACAAGAACAGACAGGCTTCTGCAATGGGAGATCATATTGTGAACACATAGTAGGCCTGAGAAACATCACTGGGCAAAGCATAGAATTCCACACAAGTAAATCCAAATCAATTTCAGAGACTTCACAAAAGCATTCTCTATGAACAAAGGATGTTCATAGAGAATGTCTGAAGCAGTGTGAGGACATACAGTGTACCAAAATGCTTCATCAATATACTCAGAACCAGTACACCAGTTCAAGCTGCTGCATCAGATGTGAAACAAGACCTACTGTGTACTTTAGTATTGAAACAGGTGTCCAGCAAAGGTGCATTCTTTTACCCTTGCTATTTCTTCTGACCATCAATTTCATCATGAGAAGGACTGTGCAGAACAACAGCTATGGGATTAAGTTGGATGAATTTCATCAGAGATGTTTAAGAAAACTGCTTGTTGTCACATTGGAGAGACAGAGTATGGTACAAGGAGATTTTAGAAAGGTAAAACCAAATTAAGCTCAATGTGAAGGAGTGCTGTCTTAGAATATTTGGCCATACAATGAGAATAACAGAGACAGGACACCTTAAGATGTCAATTTCGTGTGTACCTGGTGCTGGAAAAAGCTGAGGTAGGTCAATAATCACATGGAGAAGAATTGTCAATGCAGGCTTATGGAGGATGGAACATGGGAAGACGCAAACCAACTAGCCAAGGACAAAAGCCAATGGAGATGTTGGCTATGCATGCTCCATACCCCTGCAGTATGCAGTCTGTCCCAACAGTAAAACCCAAACATAGATCAAAGGCTTAATATTTGGAAAAACTCAAGAAGGTGAAGTTCATTTTGTAGGCTCTATTATTGTAAAGAGGAATCCATGTATCAAACCAAACAATTAAATCAGTGATTGAATAGCATCAAACAAAACGTTTTAAAACATTTGAACTATTTCAGTTTTCTGTGACAAATGTGTTCTTATTTTAAGTGAGCAGGTTCATGGGGCAACTCCCTATACGAATGTAAGTCCACGAAGTAATTATTAAGCACAGATGCTGAGATCAGTTTCTTGTGCTGGTACTAAACAAAGGGGCATCTTCACGGCAGACATGAACTCGAAATCTAAATGAAAAATGAGATTGGCTACAATGAGGCGGATCAATTGAATGGCAAAGATAGAAGGAATCTTTCATAATTTCAGCTTTCATTGAATCTATGAACAAAGGTAATGTCCAAACATGTGCAAAAATTCGTTTTTTACTACTATGCTATAGTCGGGGCTGAAAAAAAAACACAATCCAGATGAACGACTGTTATAATAAAAGTTACATTAACGGTTCACGTTTCCACGATTCGGTAAAAAATTCTACCTGTATGGATTGCTGTCAACGACCTCTGAACTCATGGCTGTGATTTTCTGTCTGTGCACTTTCGCGCTTTTCTCCTTGGCTAAAAGGTCTTCTAACTCTTTCACTTTCTTCCTAAGCTTTACAACTTCTTCCTCCATTTTGATTTTGTTAAAATTGCTAGCCTAAAAAAAGAAGAACTTGAGCGATATGTAGACACAGCCAGAAACACGATCAATCAATGAGACAGAAAAAGTAAACACGTTGGCGGGACATGAAGTTAAATGCACCAAACTAAGATGGCGGAGGACTGGACAAGTCATTGCTGAACCCAGATATATATATTATATATATATATGGTTGAACGCAGGGAGGTGTTATAAATTATCTATGTCTGTGGTTGAACCACGTATTTATATAGACCTTCTGTATAGTTTAATAGTACTCGACGAAAACGTAACGGCATACTCCTTAAATGAGAGTTTTGCGGAAATAATAGTGGGTAAATAAACTTAGCTCGTTTGAGGTGCCTCAAACGAGCTTAGCTCAAATGAGATGCCTCAGAACAATCCTTGGTATTACCAGATATTTATAGAATACCAAATGAGAAAATTGGGGAGAAGCTAGGTGTCGAACACATTCTTGACATCATCAAAATAAGGAGACTGCATTGGTATGGATACATAGCTAGACTGCCAGCAGAAAGTTTTGTCGGATCAGCTGTCAAAAAAGACTTCATTGGCAACCGTGGCAGAGGTAGAACACCAGTGAGATGGCATGACCAAGTGAGGAAGGACGCTGGGCTGCCGTTGGCCACAGCATTCCAGGAAGCACAGCACTGAGCCAGATGGTGCTAGGGAGCAATAGGTATGCTTTCCTAGGTATATGATGATGATGATGATGATGATGATGATGATGATAGTTGTAACTAATGTGCTCAGGGACCATGTAAACGTTGTGTAGAACACACCTGAAATATTATGTGGGATTTTCTAGAGAAATGGAACTAACAACAAACATTGACAAGATGACTAGTGTCTTCAAAAAGGCATGAAGTGAAGAACTTCGGTAATTAAAATCTAGAACTGACAAATGGTTACCCGATTCCTGGTTTTCTACTTCTTCTTCTTACACTTAAGATTGAAATTACCATCTGCACCCATAAATAATTGAAGGAGTCATGGAGGGAGAGACAGACATGTTTGCTTACTTATTTTGAACACAGAGAAAGGTATAGACCTTGACAATTGAACTAGCCAGAATCCAGAGATGGCGCTGCGGGGGTGTCATGGAGGGCAGCTGCCTGGACTTGCCGAAGATATAAAATTGCTGCATGAAGACAGTGTCGAAAAACCGTCATCCAATCGCATTATACTAAAATGTGAAAGTCATCACGTAAAATTAAATATCTTGATATTGTATGATATTATGATAATACATATTATAATTAGTTCAAGTATTTAATCAAAGTTCAGTGCTCCTATACTCAGTATCCGTTTTTCTAATGAAGTAAATCATTAAATTTATAAGAATTCACAAAGGGTGCATTAAAATTCAAAAAAGTCTGTCGACAATATTTTCGAAATTGTCGGCACTTGAGCACTCCTGGTATTGTCGACACATGTTTTAGCCGCTAGTGCGACGCCTGCGTGAATCGAAGCAGAATATTATGACTAATTTCTAGCCAAAATTGTCTAGATAAACAGTACTTTCCTTGTTAACAGTACCTAAACGATAATATGAGTTCCTGGAATCAAAAAATGGCAGCAGGAAGTGGCCGCGACGTTTCTAAGGAAACTACATTATGATATTTAGCCTGTGCAAACTTCAACAGTGGGAGAAACAAATTACGGCAAACTAAATAACTCAACTATTTCGACAATTTATCATCAATGCAGATTGAAGATGGTTTCGTAAAGCAAGAAATTCTACTACCCTTCAAAATGTTTACTGGTGTTTCATTTTCTCTTTGTCATTCTCAAGCAGTCACAAAGATTCACAATGCGAAATTGCTTTTTCCCAGGTAACATGTGGCCACAAAACTCATAAAAAGTCGACATAAGCTAAATCATCCTTAATTTCCATGAACTAAATCGAAAATTTATTTATTTTCGTCGTCCAAACTCAAAGTAATATCTTTTCACCTGTTGTGTGTGAGAATTCGTCTTACATTTTATTAAAACGGATCGTCTTTTTCAGTAAGAAAGTCAAAGCAAGTTCAACCTTGAAATAACTCATTTTATGCCAATTTAAAAGAATACGCTCTGCAAGTAAAGATATCATGTAACTAACAGCTTTATCCGAAATACAATCCTGTCTTATTCCATTTCTGGTTGAAAGGTTATGAAAGATCATAAGGATAACTACCCCCGTGGAATGAATTCTCGGCTGCATTTTATCAGAAGACCACGAAGTTAGAAGACCTAAATTATTAAATTTGAGAACTATTGCTACGATTTTTACGACGTAGCTTCACAAGCTCTCTTTCCGGTCAACTTGCATCCATAAAATAGATTACAGATCAAGTTTTGTACGACTCACTCCTAAATGTGGATTGATGACTTTCGTCTGTTGCACTGTAAAGATTTGGTTCTTAGGTCACTTGGAAGGAATTTGGAAGGACCTTGCACGTTCAAGATGACTGTACAATGGTACGGTAAAGGGGGTGTGTCATCTCTTTATTTTTTGCTTTGTTCAGCTCAAAAGAATAGTCTTGTTTACATTGATCAATTCGCTAAATGCAAACTTTCAGATTTACTCATCATGGTATCATCAAAAGGATAACGAGGAAACGAGCTAGATACGGTTGCTTTCCAAACGATGATGGCAAAAAAACCTTTTCCCTCATTTTGCCTTACTGTAAAGACTTTGGTTTCTCTCAACTGAATAGGAGCAACTGAATTTTGAAAATTGAATCCCTGTTTGATATTAACAAGTACCATAATTTGTATATTACTCACCGTTCCCATGTGATCGATGTCATATCCCGTTTCTCTTTCTAAAATTATAACAGAACATGAAACCTGAGGAATTTGTTTGCTGTGGCGTTGAGTATGTTCAAATATACATAACTGCGCAGGAAGGATGTTTTAAAGCCAGACCATAGTTACTTTCATATGTATTATTGTGTGGGCAACAATGGTCATTTTACTCTGTGTTCTATCAAAACAAAGAGATCAAGACTTAATGAACATTCTAAGAACTCCATGCTTCTTAAACGTATTCTACCGTATCACTACAAAAGATGTCTAGTAATGACAGTTAAATCTTTGAGCAAGTTGTTACGAAAACGAAGTCGAGACAAGATACGTTCTACGTTCCAACAAAAGCCATGCGCCTTCTGCTTTTAGTGGTGTATATAATTTCTATATTAAGCTTGAAGCTTTCTTCAGCTGTGGGAAGACGAGGATATGACAAGGATCAACACAGAATTCGTGTTTATCATCATAAGTTCAAAAGGGAATATTTAAAACATAGATTAAGATCGAGGCACGATACTCGTCATCGATATCACCGTTACTTTGACCAGGATTTTGACGAAGATGACAGTGATGAAAATATTTGGAGAAGGCATCGCAGACGCTATGATCACCATATGAAATATATTCAACAAGCTGGTGAGTACAAGGAACTTTGTCATAATGCACTCTGTCAAGTAGTTTAAACAATCAAACAATCGTAAATACAATAGGCGAAGAGACGAAAAGGTCAGAGGGGTTTGAAATTGAAAGATACAATATGATAGATATATAGTATGAGGAAGTCATACTATATCCTATTTGCTACTCACAAAAAGGCCCTGTTGTTTTACTTTTAGTACAATCTTACATTCATATTACAACCTAATATAAGAAGCCCTCGATGGGAAATTAGTCATAGATTTTAACTTTAGCATAACGTAAGTCGATTTGGCCATAATATCTTCCTGAATGGCTACTTTAAAGATACGTAAGTGAAATACTACAACATTTCTATGTGAATTTTTCTAAGAGCGACGAGGAAAACATAGTTTGGAGAGGTGACATAGCTTAAAGTTACAACTCCGCTGTTTGAAATAACGGCGGTACTGTGACTCGTTTAAGCTGTAGAATACATGTCAAGGCTTTTAAGATTAAGTTCAAAGAATGCGTGTCACCAACGGTAACCGTTAATAATGGGGCGTCTGTCTTCGACACTGGCGCCCTTATTTCTCTTGCTCCTCAACGGACGTGTTCCATCCATTTTAAAGCAGTGGAAAGTACCTTCTTCTTTCTTCTACGTTTAATTCGCTCCGTTATCTGTTTTCTGTCACAAAAAAGAACTACAAAGTTCTTCACTTTGTTTACATGGATAGTCGATCGAACCAAGTCATATTTCTCGTTTCATTCCTGCAATCATTTAGAAACTGAACGAGTTGTCATTGTTAAGCAAGGCTTAATTTCTTAGGTGAGTTCTACATACACTAAAGCAAAAGAGAGAGAGATATCTCATTAATGGAAAAAAAATTAACAGATCTAACTGAAAGCACTGACTAGAGACGTAGGACCTTCGTGGTAGTAGTGAGTAATATGTTGATATAATGGTCAACTCTTGTGTAACAGGATCCCGGTTCACTTCTCAAAGCAACCATTTGTGTTTTGATCACCATCCTCGCTTAAAAGGGGCATCCTCCTGCTATGTGACCCGGTAGCACTTGGTAGATATGCTGGCTGGAAGAACTCTGAGCACCTGCCTTTAAGCAACAGTTAACGCAACAGAAGAGCTTAAGTTGCATAAAATACTAGAAAATTACTTATAGAGAAAAGGCATCGTTTCCGATCAATATCTACTTTGCGTGTACGTCAGTGATAAATCGGACAAAAAGATACACAGATTGCGCATCTTTTTAGTACTCTAATAACGCGAGTTACTGAATTGCATTCTGCTGAATAATGCGGATTACACAGACAAGGACAAAAAAATCTTATAAAGATCTGCTCTGATGCATATGCAACATCTTGAAACAGACACAAAGCTACCGATAAAATATTACTTCCACAACTTACATTGCTACACTTATTGTCAAAAGCTAAGGCTAGGAGAAATACTCCTGGTTCTTAGTCAATGGAACAGTGGGACACCCATCAGTTTCAGAGATTGGCAAGTAAAGTAAGCGTAACATGTCTTCAAACCAAAATCACTTTCGGTATCAGTTGAAAGGCTTGTGCTTGTTAAGCAATAGTCAGAGACGCTCCCAATATAGCAGTCAGACTGCCGAGAGATGGAACCTATTCGTTTGAAATTTTTTTTTTTCGATTTCGTATTTGATTTTGGTATTTTTACTTCACAGCAACTGTTGTGTGGCTTTTTCTGCAACAAATTTTCAAGAAGATTGAACTAAGTACTTTTCATGCTGCAAACTATCTCCTCAGATCCTAACATATAGAATGCTCCCATTTACAAGAAATCGAGTCCTTGTTAGACGAAGAATAATATGCTGTCTACAAGTTCCTTGATAATGCAGAGTAGAATAACGCTTTGTTTGACGAAGTTGTAAAAAACAGCATTTTGATTATGGTAACAATATAGAGGAACGTGAAATTTAAATATTTGAATACTGCATATAAGGGTGTTTCTGAATGTCGTAACAGCAGTAGTAATTCAACTGAATTATACGTAAAAACAGTTGTATCAATAAAATGTTTACTTTACCGTCAATATTTCCGGTTAAGAATGGAATTGTTGTTAGTTGAAGTCAACAATATGCGCACAGACGCGACATATCAGATCAGATAAAAAATTATTTGTCAACCTCATCAGGTAATATGAGATATAAAGAAAGGACTTACAACTGAGATGGCTTTGTGCTAGTCTTTCTTCGTTGACAGAGTCGGTTTGGATTTCAGAACTCATTACATTTCAGTCGTGGATAGACACTGAACAGCATTATTTTCCGTTTTGCATTTGAAAATAAGAATGAGGGACTCATCACTAAGCACCAACGGTGCAGCCACTGGCTTTAGTTGAGCTGAAAGTAAACCTTAAAAAATGATGAGAATGGTGTGCCTTAGTATATAATTGACATGGTACAGAACATTACTATCAGAAACTGAAAAGAACTTTTAGAGTTAAGATCATTAATGTTATATCGGAGGTTGCAGTGAACGTCCATTCAAGTTTAAATGTCTACTGCGTAATATAGAGGCTAATTCCAGCGTAAAAGGTTTAGGTTATTAGGGTTTGTTTGTGATGAAATGTAATGAGTTATGGAGGACGTGTTAAGGGGATACGTCCATGATTCAATCGTATATTTCAGATTCATAGCTCAACTGTGCGAAATTATACGAGTGATGGCCTAAAACAACCAAATTCATTTGTGTCTTAATTTTTGCAGTAAGCTTCAATTGCTTTATACATCCTAAACTACCTGGAATGTGTACAATTGTTCTCAACTCCTTTCTGAGCCCAGACCTCTAAAGCAGTACTCCTTAAATTTGCTTGACTGACAACTTGATAACGAGACTGACGTTGACTTTTTACTAACATGAAAACATTGAGCTTGTACATGTTGTTTAACATAGAGAAATTTGTATGTACACTACAAGTTGATACCGCATGTCATGCAAACGCATAAGATCCGTCTTGCTAGCTCCCTACTGCTGTGTAACTCAGTGAAACTTACGAGACCTGACTCCAATTCACAAGATATGCTAACGGATTGAATCTATGATACGTAAAGGTTTCAAGATTACCTACCGTGACATAACTTACTGATTGTTCCGTGGCAATGAGTGTGGCTTATAAAAACACACGGGGAAATATCAAGGTCAAAATTGGGTCATGAAGAAAAGGTTAATCGTTTTCTGTTATTCTCATTCGAAGCTATTCATTTGTCCTGTTCTTGTTTTATGTGACGTCTCTTATCTATCTATGCTAATTTTCTTTTACAAAAAATCAGACACCATTACCAATCATTAAATATAAAAATGACAAGCAAGACATATTGAAGATTATTCCTTTTTCCTATTTACAATCATTTTGTATATTACTCATTACCTCCTAATATATATTCGGAATCTTCATAAAGAGGGCAAAAGAGACGAAATGCTAGGGAACGAGCTATAGAATAATGTCTGCGTGGTATATAATGATTAATATGTCATGCACTTTTCAAGTAACCTTAGAATGTGACATTGCGGACTTGGCTGTAACGTACAATATTGTAGCCATACATTTTAATACGAGACCATGGCATCACCAGGAAACTTGGTCACTGTTTTCTACGCGCAGCACGATTCCATATTTCATCCGGAGAAAGTTTAGATTAAGTAGATTTTAAGAAATAAAAATAGTTGTCGTCATATATTCCAATTCAACGTGTCTCAAATTTTATTGACAAAGTCCATGGTATCCCTTGTAGTTAGATAATACAGTGTATTTTACAGAGGTCGAAAAACGTGAGCATTGGAGGGAATTTGTAATCGATAGCCAACCAAGAAGGTTCCAATATTCTTTGGAATGTTATGATTTTAAGCCACAACACGTATAACGTGACCAGGGATGTTGCGCTCTTTAGGCTTTCTTCTTTGTTTATGTTATTTGAGATTGTCACAAAAGGTTATTTTCCTTCTCCACATGAGTATAACTTTCAGTAGATTAGCGAACAATTAGTCATCAATTTTTTCTGAGTTCCTCATATCTGTCGGTCGACAGTCTTACAGCAGGAAAGAAATATTATATTTTAACTTTTGGAGACGCCCTTTTGGAGAAAATGGCACTTTCTGATCCTCGAAGTCTTAGTAATGTGACAGAATGGCATGATTGAGTGTGCAGGCAAGTTATATATAAAGCAGCCTGGAACCAAACAAGCATAGAAAGAACTATTAAGGATGAAGACCAAAGATAATAGCAGAGACGTGAATAAACGGACAAACGAGACACAGAAAAAGGAAACGATGAAGTAAAGGTAGAGACCTACGAATGAAAGAAGTAAAGAAAAACTGACAAGTTGGTGGCAACAGAAGTCAAAGTCCAAGTTGAGTTTATGAGGGCGAAGGTTCCCAAAATGGATATAGAAAGTCATTTCTTGGTAGTAAGTCTATGGCGGTGGTCTCTGGGCTTGTGAAGAACGACAGTACACTTAATATCGGTTGTGACACAGTGGTTGTTCTGTCGAAAATATCTTGCTATAGGTGTTTCCGGAAGCGCTCAGATAACGAATGCTTTGTTTCACCTACGTATCATTTTTAAAAGTACAAAATGTCACAAGTACGTCATTATGTACACGAATGTTTTCGTTGTACACCGATAATGGTGGTTAATGTAAATGGTGTCCTTGTGACCTGTGCTTCATGGCATTGTGCATGGGCACGTTCTGCATACTTGTTTTAGGCATAGATGTCTGCATGGCTGTATGGCTAATGTTCTGGAGGTGATATTATCCTAGATGGTGTGGTGGACGTGGTGATCCCGTACTGCTATGTCACGTCCTTGGGATATTATTGCTGTTGATAAGATACGTGCTGTCTGGGGTCAGAAATGGAGTTGGGAGTCATTCTTAGCACGTCTGTGACTGGACGATCAAGGGGATGATAAGAAGTGGGATGCTTGGTCTAGTCCGTTGTTTGTTAGATTTAAGAGTCATCATGACAACAGATGTGACATAATCACACCAGCAGAAGCTCACCAATGCTTAGCTGTACCAAGACGTACCACCTGTGTCCGGGAATGTCAGGCAACGCAGGATGCGTCCTGCAGGGCACTGCTTTAGACACCCAGAAGATGAAATTGCGTCACAGCTCGTCTTCTGGCTACCAACAAAAGGCAGAGCAAGCCGAGGTAGACATACTGTCAACTATATTGATAACCTGAAGGAGGACACATATCTAGGGGAGGTGACGGAAATTCAAACTGCTATGCGTGACAGGCTGAAGTGGAGGAAACTTTCTGAAGCGGTTCGTGCGAGAGCTCGACTTAGGTGGTGGTGGGTGAGAGTAAGGAATGACCTTCAAATACATTAGGGATTGAAGGAAACAAACTGCAAGTGACAGTTGTTAGTCAGATTTGTTCGACGTGGTTGATGATGGCGAATCAATGCAGATTCAAAGACACAATGGGCATTGCCATCAGATGAGGACTTTTTGTAAGAATTGCATTATTAGACGTTGGTCGGTAAGAATGGGATATTTCGTTATATAATGTAAAATCGGGTAGTCTAAAAAGCGATAATTGCGCTTCTTGCCGAATCGATCACAGAAACTTTGTTCTCTGAAATAAAAATTTAGTTGCCAAATGCGTTCGTTTGATAATCTGACGGAAGCTTAGAGTTATGCTTATTATACCTCTCCGTGGGAAACTGATATTGTTACCTATTCTCGAATAGTATTGCGCATAATTTTCTTTCTTTCTTTATTTCTACAGACCCGACATTGGCAAACTGTGGCAAGCACCTTTCTTCACGAGGAAAAAGATCAGATGGACTGCATTCAAGGCATTATCACAATTTAAGGAAAAGGATATTAGGAGGAAAGGAGGCAGCTCCAAATGGATGGCCTTGGCATGTCTTTTTTCGGTACGTGATCATTACAATGCTAAGCAAGAAATGCTTTCTGTCATGTTAATGGAGGATTGTTACACTACATGGATACGTATAGATTTATCAGAATGCTTTAGTTCAGGGGTCCCCAACCTCCGGGCCGCGGACCAGCACCGGGCCGTAGAGGAATTCCTACCGACCCGTGGGATAACAGCATTTTTTTCACTTATTTTCCGTATCGTTTCCGTTTTGGTTTGAAATCTGGCAAGATTTTTTAAATATTTTGAAGTGTCATTGGTGACTGGTGTTTACATTTTTAATAAATCTTGGTTTTCTGGTTTTTCTTTTTACTTTTATTGATGCATATATTTTGTAAGAAGTTCAAATATGTTTAAGTTTTAGTTTGTAAATCTGCCACTTATCCATGCAAAGGTCCTCAGAAAATTCTTAAATGAAACCGGTCCTTGGCACACAAAAGGTTGGGGACCACTGCTTTAGTTCGAATACAAACCTTTCACTTTCACTAGTAGAAAACAAAAGGCATGCAGGAATAACCAGCAGACCAGGTATGAATGGAAATGTTTATCACGGTACTGAGATTATTTATTTCATGGCATCAACTGCGAATGAGACAGGGAGGTATCATTTAGTAAGAGTTATTAAGTCACTTATGTATGCAACTACATCAGGTAAGCATAAGGCGAGGAAGAGAGATTCCTTCGTGTCTGATGGTTAGGTGTGTATTCAGTTATTTTTTCGTGTCATAATAACCTAAATAGTGCAAATTATGCACTACTAATATTTAAAGTGTATAACAGAGAACAACTAACGAGAAATCGGGGAGTCCATTAGGTTGCACGTATGCTACATATTTTGAAAGAAAACTCAGTGAATTACAGTAACGAGCTGTTACAAACAAAGCAAATTTGCAATAAAACGTCTGTCTTCTTGGAGCAGTTTTTGTCCATTAATTTTCCAAACATTTATGATGGAGTTCTGCAGCTGAATTAGCATGAGAGTGGTCATCCGTTCAATTGGTGTTAACGCGTCCGTACATAGGACAATTCTGAGGTAAATACATTCGCTATTGAGTAAGGAAACTTAATTGCTTCGAAATTTGATCGTTGTTATAATCTCGTTTTACAACTGGGCAACTTTTTTGCGCTCAGTTTCAATAGTATCTTAGTTGCTATTACTCAATCAAGGAAAAAACACAGCCGTTGTGTATCAAGGGCTTGAGTCAACCGTTCAAGTAATAGAAATTTCATCATATTGTTTTGAGAGTTTGAACGTCTCAATTTTGCTAAACACTGTCCTATTAAGTCAAAATTCTTTTCATGTTCATATGATAAACAGTTGTAAGTTTGATGTTAATCGAGTCAATGAAGGACTCATTCACACTGTGCTCTACATGGTAAATGTCTTGCATTTTTCACTACTCTTTCACAGATTTGATAACTTGTAATATTTCATTTCTTGCTATATAGTTACAAAAATGGTAAAGTTATTAGACAATGCAGTGGCACTCTGCTATCAAAGCGCTGGTTTATTACTTCTGCACAATGTATTGTGTCAAAGGACCCCAAAGATTACATGGTAGTCCTAGGTAAGAAAGTATGGAAACATCTTTTGAGGCACCCACTACTTCGCAATTCATTCATTGCTATGTAAGAAAGCAGTAACTGATAACTTAAGATTATTTTCAGTTTTTACATTAATTTGTTGTGTGGCGCCCTCTACATGTTTGAAGACAGATGTCAGTTTGATGCATAACCCAATATGCAAAATCTTTGGGATATTTGAAATATAACCAAGTAATCTAGTTCATACCATCAACCAAATCTCTAAAAATTTACGTTTGGAAAACACGTAGCAGGTAATGTGTACTAAAGTCAGACGAGTTGAATAAAATACTTGGAAAGTTTTTACTAAAATACATAAAGTTGTTTTTGGTACTTTCCACAGCTCTGCAGACATTAGATACTAATATTTAATCTCTAGTTTTATTATTCGCCACATTAGACAATGTGCCTTTCAAAATTTACCAAAGTATTTAGCACTATGCTGCTGAAGCAATTCTGTACAATCTAACAACAAACAAACAAGATCTGGGTTACTTTGAAAGCATATCAAGTATTTACTAGCTAGTGAACTGAATGAGTAAATGTTGTTTACTGGAGAGCGTCCAATATATATCTCATCTCTTTGCAACGATGAGGCAAGTTTGCTCACTTATAGGAAGGAATATGCAATGTTAATGATAGTATTTGCAGCAGCTTTGTCATTTGTTTTTGTACAGAAAACTGGAAATCCCATCCGACCCAATCGTCTTGGCTGACGTTTGCGACCTCCAAGTGCTTCTGTTTGAAAATTTTATTATTTTATTGGTATTCGTAGGTGAGCACGATCTGACAAAGAATTCGGGCCACGAGAAGTTTCGCCTAGTAGCAAAAGTAGATGTGCCAAAAGTCTATAACAACAATACACTGCTTCATGACATTGGTAAGAGCGTATATTCACTTATGTATATCTTTAAGGAAGTAAATTAGTATATTAGTACAGATCCCAGGATTTTGAAGACGCAATTGTGATATTAACGGAACAACACGCATGCAGTCTTGGACGGAAAGCAATAGGTAGGGTCACTGCGGTCCCATTGATGACATTGTGTAGTCATAGTCTTAGAAGCGTTTTCCACAACTATTATTCTCAAGTACATTGTAAGCCTTCGTCTTGCTTATATTTGACTCCGTTTCTTTGATTTTGTGAAAACGTAAACACTTCAATTATTACTGCATCTCAGATAATGAGTTTATGAAAAATGTTTTTTGAATATCAATTCCAGCCATGGTTGAACTTGCACAGGATGCCCCAATTGGTAGCACAATCAACTATGCTTGCATACCGCCCCAGTCCTCTTACGTGCAGCCTGGGACCAAATGTTACATGACAGGTAAGTTTTACCACAAATTTTCTGATCTTATAATTTCATTATCAACTTTCATCTTTGCAATATAGTTTTCTCCATAATGTTAGCTGTACATGTGAAAAATAAGAAAACGGAGTGGGCAGCAATGCAATGTAAACAAAGTAAACAACACATCCTTGCCTCCTCTTGCCTAGTTTCTGCAGCGAAGAACAATTTTCGTAACAACCTTAGTTCCTCGTGATTAGAGAGCAAGTTATCCTTTTGTATATTGCATAGCTTCCGTTAGGAACATGGTGTGTGTACAGGAGATATTCAGGACAGCGTACTAAAATAAAACATTGCCTTAAGTTCAGAATGCCAAATAGATAAACGTTTAACCTACTAAGTATATGTGATATCATTTAAATATTTAATGTACTAAAGAAATTGTTTCTTTGTCGTACGTCATACATTCAAAGGCAGTGTATGATACTTTAATACCTATAATTTCATGACTGTAGATTTGCACGCGGTGCCATCACATAAAAAAGAGACTTTGCCACATTACCCAGAATGGACCTGGGACTTAGTTGGACATTTTACGTTTTGAGTTATTGAGGGGTGAATCATAGCACCAAATTACATTCCCTTGTCTTTCGTTTCTTGTAACAAGACATAAGCCCTAACAGACGACTTTCAATCAAAAATGTTCGTCTGGTGATAATTCACAATACATTAGTAAGAAGGTGGAATCTACAAGACTTGTAAAGCATACTACCAATGTTTGTCAAAGTAATGACGGGAATTTATAATTGTTCCGACACAAACAAACACTGACCTAATTTCTACTTCTATTAACTGTTCATCAAGAATACTTTAAATGTTCCACGTCCATCACCCTCAATTATCCACTTTTGCAACAAATTGTCTTTCAGTTGGTAAATGCGCGTCAAACCATTTTGCCTACATCAACCTGGAGTTTTTAGGAGGACCGACGAAACTATCAAGATATGACTGTGTCATTTATCTGTTTTCTTTTAGGTTGGGGCAAAAAAAAGGCGAGTTCAGGTACTGGGTTTGCTTGGGCTACAAAACTTCAACAGTTGCATGTTACGGTCACAAGTGAAATCAGTTGTCAACGGGCATTAAAGAAAACTCTCTTATCTACACAGGTATGAACTATGCCTCCTTCAACGTCAAACATGCATTTCGACGTATTTGGATATTATGTTCTTATATGAAAAGTTTGCATCAATCCTTGGTGTCGGGATTATTTAAATATTTTGTAAACTCTTATTCTACTTTCGGAACAAAAAGCTTTCAGGTGATAACAGTTTACAATTACGCTGAAAACGATAAATCATTGTAATTAATATTCTTTAAACGTCATCACGATTGAAATATTTAAGAACCTAGATCGTAATCATCTATCCGAAATATAAAACCAATTTCATGCTTATTCATTACCGTGAAATCGGTTACAACTAACTTGCATTTCAAAATGTTCTTGTCTTGTAGATTTGTGCCGGAACCAATGACTGGCGTGGAGGCTGCAAATTCGACGAAGGTTCCCCTCTTATGTGTTATAATAGTCAGCACAAGAAATGGTTTCTTCAGGGAATTTTCAGCTTCAGTAACAATCCTTGTTCCGCTACAGGAGTGAGATATTCCGTTTTTACGCGCGTTAGTATGTATGCAGTGCCTATTATCAAAACACTGGCAAGACCACCAACAACAACCGCTCCAACTAAGATGTCAACTAAATCAACGGCTGCAGCAAGGACTACTAAGACTCCATATAAAACGACAACAAAAGCGTCTACAACCATTAAAGTCCCTCCCATTCCAACCAAACAAGCATCAACGAAGGCAGTGAAGACCAAAATTCCTCCTATCCTGACAGTAAAACCAACTAAGGCTTCTACTACTAAATCTACTCGTAAACCTGGCAATACAACAAAGGTTATACCAGCCAAGACAACAACAAGTCCTACAACCACAACCAAGTCTCACAAACCAGGTATGGCATCAGTCTTAATACCCTAAAAGGTGTCTCTAACTTGACATGTTTAAGCCCAGTTATTACAAACTTCAGCTGCCTGGGCTGAGACAATAGTTTATGCTAAAATCTTGATTGGTGAAGCAAAGACTGTAAGAATATGCAACTAGAAGTAACAATACCTACTACGTGCAGTCCAATACTGCTCTACATATTCCCTTCTGATAATCTAGCTTTTAAAATAAAGTGAGTTCAAAGTTCAAATTTTCCTAATCTTGTTTTTGTTAACAGTATCCTTAAAAATTCACATGCGGAGTGAAGGATGTGATGATATGACCAAAACAGACACGTGTGGAAGGAGTTATATTCTCGTAAATGGTGTCGATTACTCTCAGCACAAACAAGGACATAATGTCGTCATTGTGGACCTTAAAACAGGTCTGTGCCATTTATTTTATTACACGCATGTATCACTAGTGATAAACCAAATAGTTATTGTATTGAGTGCTTAAGTTTTACATTGCTTCATTATGTAGTAATCCTATTACATATATCAATATAACACTCTTGAGGCTTCAAGATGGACGTGAATGTCTCTTAGTAACAACTTACGTAATATATTCCGTGGACTACTGTGGGCAGGTCAAAACCGTTTGTTATCTAAATTGACACATTATTCCTGAAACGTCTTATACATCAAACAATCCTTTTTAGGGCTTATCGCCAAAAATCACTTTAACGTTCAAATTGGGATCTAGGACTTTATTCAAATGTCATTTGCAAAACTCGACCACTTCTGTGAACTGCAAGTGTGAAGATGCTGTTTAGGAAAATAAATAAACTTTGTTTTCTGGGCACGTCGTAGCCTGAATTGTGTATTAAGTGGTGTACTTTTGCAAATTTACAACATGCATAAGTGCATGCTTACCATTAAGAATGAGTAATGCCAAAAAATGGTTGTAACCGCGGGTATAAAATGTTTTCATTATAGGAAAAATTGAAAACTCACTAGCATTTGATACGTCATCAAAAGTTACAGATGCTTGGCGGCTACTTCGTTTTCTCAAGGGATTAGGGTTGAGGTGAGTAGTCTTCTATACTTTCTTAAGATTCTAGTCAGGAACGTATCTATGTAGTTCTATTTATTTGTCAGTTAGCAGTTAAACAATGCGAGATAATGTGAATTATGGATAGATACAATTGCAAGGAGAAGTATAAAACATTGCATCGTTGAAGCAAGGGAAATAATTCATTTTTAAAAACCTTGGAAGCGGAAAAGGTGGGCATGTAACTAGATATATGTCAAAGCATGCCGTATTCTGTATCTTAGAATAAAATGGTTTCGTTGTTTTTAATTCTCTTTTGATTCCTATCTTATCTTTCCTCTTCTATTCTTCAGCTTAACCCCTATCGTTTTTATCGCAACAATCGTTTTACTAAGTTCGATTTTCTCTTATCTTATACCACTTTCTGTCTTCTCAAATGCTGTCTCTCTATTTCTGCTTAAGCCTATCCTTTTTTATTATGATACCGTGCTCTGCTATGCACATCTCGTATTATATTATTGCACGAGTAAAGAAACCACTGTAGATTACGATGTTTCAGCATTGGTACAACTTTCGCCTTTCCAATAAACACATGTTTATTATCTTAAGTCCAAAAAATACTCAGTACTGTCGTGTCTAGTAAATTACTAATTTGTTACCTGCATGTTGTATTTAACTAAAATTAGGAAAGTTGTGTTGGTTGTCATACAAGGTGATGGTTCTAAATATCAAGAAGTTGTTCAAAAGGAACTTGTAAAATTTGGAGCTACCCTACCTGGAGAAATTAGCTATCGAAGTTCGTTTTGCCTTCTTGGATACAGTGGACCTGAACGGGTCACATGGATTCGACAAAATTCAAGACCGCGCTACAAAGGACCAAGTGAAATATTACAGCAAGTTCCTTTACCTGATTCCAAGAAAGGTAAACTGTTGTTTGATTTCTCTGTTGAGAATGCAGATCGTGATCTTTAAGAAATTTTGTTTTTGTTGGACGTAATTTAAATAAACCATCGGCGTCATATGATACTTCTTTCCTGTGTAATAAAAAAAACAAATGACATGACAAATTTAAATAAGCGCATTTTGGGTCCCAAGTGATATGTGAAGCTTCAAGTCTAGCAATTTTCGTCGTTAAACAGCCGTTGGCTATGTTTTGTCGACAATTTCTTCACTTACTTCCTAATTTCTGCACTTAACACCGGATTTTCAAGTTTCTGTCATTATTTTGTTTTCTTAATTTCCGCCAGTGTTGTGGATAACTGGCCGTTATATCAATCTCTGCATGAAAGCAATATGACAAGAGATTGAAGAATATGAAATCTTAATAAGGGGAAAGTTTATTACAAATTTTCTGGTTGAAATGTAAAAACATTGAAAAGAACATAGACTTTTTGAAGATCATTCTAAGCCTGGTTACCCAAATTTTACTTTAGAGTTCTTTAACTGTTTTTATCGTACGTTCTAAATTATGTTTGTTTGCAATATTTAAATGTATGATGCTTTTTCATTCAACGTTGTCTAACATTTGGTTGATTACTTTAAATTAATGAGACTTCGAGTGCAAATGGGTCTATACAGGCACTCTTGTAGTGTACAATCTTAGTATCTTACGTTTTTCTATTTCCGTTCATTTGATAGCTATGTATATTAGTAATATCATCCATGTGTTTGTATAATCAGTGATCTTTAGTTTGATTGATAAACGTTATTAAGATGAGAAAGTATTTATACCTTTCCTATGTGTCATATACTTATAGTTATCAATACTCATGATTATACATGCCTATATCTACGTCTACGGACATGCTTACTATAGAGTTTCTTTGGACCTGTTCAAACGTATCAATAAGTTTAATACTCATGCATACTTTTGAAATCGAAAATTTTTGCTAATAAGATAAACGTCCGATGATGATTACATAATTATTTTTATCGATTTAAACTCGCTTGCTCATTTTAATGTTAAACTGTAACGTTCAAGATTTGTTAAATATTAAATAATACATAATTATACGAGAAGAACAACCACAAATAGTTTGCAATAAGTAGAATAAATAATTCATTTAACCTTGATTTTTTGTCTTAGTATTACGAGTACGTGCAAGAAGCGAAAGCTGCACAAGAAAGGATGGAAAAGTGTTATGTGGCCGATCGTATATTTGGGTGAATGGGATGGATTATTCAAAACATGTAGACGGACATAACATTGTAGTTCTGGATTTCGACCAAGGTTGGTTCACGTTTTAATTTGACTACCCCATGTGAAAAACGTAATGTAATTAATCACGTATTTTTCATTAGCAGGATATTACTTCAAAAGAAAGTGGTGTCAATCTCAAGTAATCTGTTTCACATAAATAAGACATCGATATCACTATCGCTATATATATAGATGTTAATATTTATGTATACTTTACGTAATTACTTGTATCATTTGTTTCAGGGAACGTTGTGAAGGCAGAAGGATACCCAGGCAAAAATAAGACAAGCGCACTTGAAATGCAAAAGGTCCTTACAAGTTTGTCTTTCAGGTCTGCATAGCTTTAAATTCTTACTATTCATCTACCTTATTCCCATTAATACAAGTGGTCGAGTTAAAGAGTTTAGTCTGAAATTTCTATTGTATTCTTTATTTACATAAAGAATACAAGAGAAATTACTCTTATTTAAATACTCTTATTTACATTCATGTTTACATTTCAAACTCCAATAGCATTTATACTTGCTACATTTGATGCACTATGTAATACGTGTTGTGTTTTGCAGACGATACTTTACAGCAAACATACGATGTAATTATGTTTTCCTTACACTACAGCCACGAGATTTAGAGCATAACGTGATAACGTTTCTGCAATTTGCAATAACGGGCATTAAAACTCAAGTGTAAGGATACAAAATTCATACATCTGTTAATATAAAAATAATAACTCCTTTAATACACTAATAAATATACTCTCTCTCACTTATTTAGAAAAATTGTGATCGTGGTAATGCAAGGAGATGCTACTGACTTTCATTCAGTTATTCGTCAACGTCTGGGAAAATTCGGGGCGTCATCCACCATGGAACTTACATTGTATTCAACGTACGCTTTCATTGGTTACACAGGACCGGAACGAGTGAGCTGGACAACAGAAAGATGGAAACCAAGAGAACTGGGACCCACTGATGTCTCCGTTTATATCAGAAAAGGTACATTAGCAATTAAAGAGCTTTTGTTAAATTCTATAAGCTATACCCCAATAAATTTGCAGAAAAGCTTTGGTCTAGTATTTTCTTTTTCCCTTTTAAGTTTCGAGGTTGTATTCATTCGATTACGGTAGTTTAACAAACTTTCGACAATGCCGCAATAAACAACAGTGTATGCCAATTCAGGTAGAGTATACATTTAAAAGCAGCAGCGTACATACAGAGATATGTCCATTACTTGTCTACATATAATTTTACTTCCATCTCTTTAGAATCAGGATTTCGTAGCATATACATAGCAAAGTGTTCCTCACTCAGATTTACAAAGGGTCTTGTTAAGGATAGCTCTAGTTTAATTGCAGAAATTCTTTTTACAGAATATTTTATTAATCGTCCGATACGAGATAAGCTATTAGGTATAGCGTCAGGGGGTCACCATATGTAAAAGATAAGTCTTTAGCATTCTAAACATATTTTCACCCTTCGTCCAAAACTGACCGTCTTTCATAAACGTATGAATATCCTACAACTTACCCCCTCCCTACGTTTGACCACGCGAATTTATACATCTCCCTGCATTGAAATTCCGTACATTATATTTCGTAGACAAAAATTTTCTTTCTTATAATTTGAGGGATAAATGGATACAAGATGATTAGAGACTGTTATTATGCAAAAACATAGACGAGGACATATTAAAGATTTATTTTTTTATTTTGAATTACTTGCAGCATTTCGATGCCAAAATCAAAGATGTTTTTATTTAATTGGATTATGTTTAATTACAAGGCGATAATATACGCTTATTTATCTAAATTCATGGAGTTAAACGGATGATTTTGAAAGAACCATAAGATCAGAAGGAAAAGAAACGCTTTCCAAATAATTGCGAAAGAAGTGTTGTATTGATAACAGAATCAAGAGATCTTTTTATTTAGTTATATGTAAATGTAGTCATTCATCTTGTATTTCTTTTCAGGGCTTTATGTCTGTGGCTTACAATACATTCCTCCTGCAAATGTATTACCATTTGTTGTTGGTGGGCGTGAGTCCCGAGAAGGTCAGTGGCCTTGGATGGGTGCAATCATTGACGGAAATGGGAAATTTGTATGTGGTTCCTCGTTAATCAACAGACAATGGGTAGTGACTGCTGCTCACTGCCTTCGTCTCCTAAAATCAAGACCACATCCACACAGGGTAAGGAATAGCCATGTGTCACCTCATGAAAGCTATCCATAATTTTTTTTATGTTTGTAAATAAAGATACTTAAGTCCACAGTAAAATATGCAATGCACCTTCAGGAGCTTATTGACTTGTTAAAGGGATCGTAGTGAGAAGAGACTTACAAAACGAGCTTTATCACTCTTTTTAGCAGGCAAGATACAACTCAACAGTTGACGTTGGTACAATGAATTATGCATGATTCAAAACTTAGTGACTGTAAATATTCGTCTCATTTGTCATTTTAGCCGATTATAGATTGACATTATTTAATATTTCTCTTCGCATCTCATTCTCCAATCATTTGAACAATCTTTTTGTGGCACAAAACTTGAAAACCACTTGGAAATTTGCGACATTGCGCTAAAATCATACTTAAAAGCTTTTTTCGTCTGACACTCCTCAGAGTATGAAACGTCAGAA
>JANTCA010073389.1:0-15281 GCA_024741275.1 Chironex yamaguchii
GTAATGCCCACTCTTGACAAATATATATAAAGCACTGTGTCTGTTGAGGTATTATATATATATATATATATATATATATATATATATATCACAGATGGTGCTGTCTTCGCCGGCATAAAGTGCTCTGTGTACGAAGTATTGAAGGTAGATAGCAGAATTGCAGAAAATGAAGAGACTGTTTCTCTGTTACTTTCGTGCAAAAGCACTCGTCAGACAGACTATATATATATATATGAAGCAACAATTCATATGTATATAAGTGAAAATACTGTATACTTCATACTACAAAATGATTACCTATCTTTAGAATTCCACGTTTGATTTTGCGAAGTAAAGACCAGGAGGATGATCGATTCGGGGATCCCAACCAATTAACATGTTTTCTGTAAATCAAATTCGTCTGCGTACATTGCAAATAAGACTTGGTATTCCCCTAATCCATGAAAATCTTGGCTCTTTGTCAATGAAATGGTTAAATTGTATTAGTCCAAATATATTTAAAACAAACGTTCAAAGATTAGAATAACAAATTATAAAGGCTATCTGGTTTATGCGTTTAAATTCAAATTATCCGTATACTATTATGACCAATGAAGCGCCGTGGGGCTCTTGTATCAAGAACGACATATAAAATTTGTCTCTCATGAACTGACTCATGAAGGATGCCTTTACAAGGTTAGCATATGATTTCTTCTATGATGCGCGTGATTACCAGGACATGTTTACAGCAGAGTGTAGAGGATGAGTGTGGTTACCATTAAAGTTATGTCGATACAGGTATCCAAGCCTAAAATTTTTGTAGTGCAAGAGACTTTTACGTTAGTAGACCGACTGGGTAGCAGTAAACAGAATTTGGGAGGAGAATGAATATCTCAAATCTTAAAGATAGACTATAATTAGACATGCTTTGTTGAATATTTGCAAACTTGGCAAGGTCAATTACGTTTCCGTTCCTGCTTTTGACAATGCAATATCAATGCTTGTCAGTGTGTTGGCATGTTAATTGAATTCTTTCTCTTGGCAATGTATTAAGTTTCTATTTAATTCAAGCTTAAAAATAGCAGACATTGCTGTTTGGTTGCGTTAGTTAATTATAATATATCTATCTTTTAACGTCACTAACACTGAGCATTGTGTGTGATATATTTTCTTTAGATGGTAGTAATGATGGAACTCTTGTAATTGAACATTTTGTGCCATGCGACATAATTCGTTAACGTTCTACTTAGGAAAATTTCGCTAATGTTATATATTTTAAAGAAGTTAACAAGAGAGCGAAAGATTTAGATCAAACGAGGAATATGACTGATTCAATCATTCTTCTTCTTCATTACTTGCATACGGTGAATTATGATTGATTATGAAAACTATGTGACTATTTCTTTTGTTATAGAGAGCACGCCGCATATTTGCAGTCAATTGGAGAAAAAGACCAAAAGTTCATGTATCAGACACTTCTTTGCTGATGTTCTTTTAATTGTTGTATTCAATAGTCCACTTTACAGTACTGTACCAATCTTGACTGAGTTATACGAAAAGGCTTTTCCGAAAATATTCTTCTGCGGTCCTCGTGGAAATAAGACATACAATGTTTATAATGCTGATATCTATAAAGGATTCTTCGGTTATGAATGTGCAGCAAAAGCAATGGAAGTATACCACACGTATAATGGCTATTTATTGATCAATGATGATTTGATACTTAACTTCTGGAATTTTCAACACTTTGACAAGGAAAAAATTTGGGAAGGTCCTAAATCTCCGATTCAGGTAGATGAGTTCGGCCCACCTAAGCGCTGGTATTGGTGGAACACAAAATGGGGTATGAAAAACTGCCAGAAAGCATTTGACGAAGTGTATTCTTTGAAGAACGATTCTTTTGAAGCTAGGGATACTGTCAACTTTCTTCTGGCAAATCTTGCTAAAAATGGAAAAGGAGAAAAAAGCTGCTTTCGTGGCAGATCGGATATCTTTTACATACCAAGGAAGCTTTCCATTTTATTTCAACTCCTCTCTGGCATATTTAGAAAACACGAAGTTTTCCTGGAAATTGCCACACCAACAATTCTGAGACTTCTTGCCACAGACAATGATTTCGAAATGCTAACGGGCATTTACTTACCTGGCAAAAAAGGAGAAGGTCCAGCCGCTGATAGTACGTATTTCTGGACATATTACAATGAAAACATTGATTTTCTTCATCCTTTAAAGTTGCATTATCAAAAGCAAAAATCGATGAATTTAGCTTTATTACAAAACTGGGTCAAAAATACTGCAAAACGTAAGGCTTCATGTAATATTTAGTATCCGTATATTGCAAAGTTTTAATTAGATTAAGATGACCCATGATGCGCTCGGCTTTCATCAAATTCATTGAATAATTGTTCAAAGTTCCCTTAGGTTGCAATGGTGTTTTTGTCAATTAAAATTTTTCTCGCTCTTGGAATAGGAGTTTGCTACTTTAAGCAAATCTTCGAAAACTTTACTCTAAATAAAAGACCAGTTGCTTAAAACCATGAACTATGTTGAATGGTACAGGAGGAATTAGATAAATGTTGTAACTGTGCTCACCATAATGATAAAAATATGTTTACTCATTGGCTGGTCTTCAAAAGATAGCATATCCAACAATATGAAATAGGGATGACGATTTCTGAGCTTTTCAGACGCAGCATTCAAGCACGTTAAACAAAATTTTGCATTGGCTTAATCTTACTCTTAAGACAATATTGCTTGGTAAGTTTCAATACATTTATGATGTCGGCAAATAGGGGAAAGGGGGAAGATAAATTCAAAGTCTCTTTAGATTCTGTGAGAAAGGGAGGTGGATTGTTGCAGTATATTATTTCCTTATCTATTTCTCGTACTTCACGAAACCCCCAAAATGTGTGTGAAAGCAATGCAAAAATTACTTAACTGTTGTTCGTGGCCTTCTTTTAGATATAATTGCAATAGCAAGCGAGTATGTTGAAGGTTTGGCATTGGACTCCTTTGAATTTGACAAGGCTTTGGTTACGAAACGCTGTCGCATCTTCCAATACCTTCTTCAGACTGTATCATGGGAATAATAGTGGGAATGATGTGGTGAGTTTAGCATTTTTTGGATGAAGTTGTTCGCGCAACGATTTCCATCCGTGCCTAATTCATCCCGACATGTTATGGAACCAGGGACAAAACGTCTAGCGATAAAGCATTCGATGAAAAACTTTTGAAGGAGAAAATGAAGTAGATGCCCCAATCATCAACGTATTTGAGAAGCTTTAAACTAATCGAGGACGAGAATATGTTTATAGCTGACTTGGAGTGGTCAAAGTAATGAAAGTGATAGACTGAATATTTTGCTCCTTTTGTCAATGAAATTCTTTGATTTGTCTGTGTGTTTGTGGGTTGGAGGTAGCTTCAAGCAAAATTTAGTTGTTTTGATGTTGGTGGTCTAATGACTTTGAGACAAATTTCGAAAAAGGGGAGGGGGTTAAAGATTACAAATATCATTTGAGGTAAGAAATGGATGGTCCCTAAGTACATTAAAATACCAATAATTGAACTGTATGTTAGCGTTTATATGTAAATATTTTTCTACCAGTTTGTATAAAGATGATGTCCAGTAGAATACAATCCTGGCGTGTAACATCGATGTATAGTTTAATACGATACAGAAACCGATTAAAAACCACACTTGTAGCTGCGTTTTATTATTGTTTTAAACAAAGTGTATGTATTTTAAGCTCGAGGTCATATAAAGTGCCTATATCGTGGTTACTTGAGTTTTTTCGGAAACAAATGTCTTCAGTTTGCACAGTATTGAAATTCTTCATAGCCTGATGTTGCTTAGTTAGCGTTAGAAAGTATTTAATATTTCTTGGCAGCATTGACACCAGGATTCTTTCCACTACGCTTGAAAGACGGCCAAGGTTCATTAAGTGTACGTAAAAGACAGGGTGATATATAACTTAAAAAGAATCATCAATAGTCCCGTATTCTTCTATTTACCGTGCTATCCCTTCAAACTTAAATCCAATTCACAACTGGGTTGAAATTTCAGATGACAAGATTCCGGATTGAAGTAACTAAAGTTACGTTTACAATAGCTGACGATCAAAGGTTTCAATGTACCTTTTCCTGCAGACCTGAACGTTCTTCTGCTGAGCTAAATATCCCGAAAAAATGATTTAACGTCTATTCTCGTTAATTCTCAATTATGCTTCCAAGAGGCATTATTGTTTACTTTCAAGGCTTTCTTTTACTTATACTTCAAATAAGTCCGCTCGCTCTAATAAGCCCCATCAAAAAAAATCATTTTTGCAAATAAGCCTCCCGTCGAATAAGCCCGCATGGGGTCTTATTCGAAGGAAGCATAATTCCATAATAATATATTATTTCATGAAAGCCCCTGCAGGACAATAGCTATACAGTATTACTTCCTTTGACTGGAGACAAAAAACAAAGAGAAACGCAACTTTCGTGATGATAAAAAATTATAACTTTTGTTAGATCTTCACACAGCACTTTGTAACTCTTTTAATGATATCAATATTTGTAATTAGAAGCTCAAAATGCTCATGTTTATCTTCTTTTCCATTCAATTGGTGAACCAAAGAAAGCCAACCTTGACACACTGGGAAAGCGATGCTTGCAAATCAAGCTTTTGACGCAGGAAGAAGAAAATCCTTTTTCTCCTGATGCGGCTGAAATTGATGCTGCAACACCACAATAACTAGTAATTGATTTAGATAATGACTGTGATGACAATGAAGAAATCGTTATTGACTAATAGATTTTGTTTGCGAAAGAGCCGCCTTATTGTAATTTTTCAATTTAGTTGATTAAGAAAATTATGTCGTTTTTTTATGTCAACCTTTGACGAACATGCTTAACGTCCTCTGTGTCGAATTTCCCTCTTCCTCACATGTGTTCATTTCTTCTTCCTTGTAAGGCCAATTAAGAATATCGATATTTTGATCGTTTCCGATTTCTTTACATATTTATCTATGAGAATGTCTTCTTTTTTTCTTCTGAAAATTGAGAAGCGTCAGCCACTGTGTTATTTCTTTTGTCGTAACCTCAGCATGATGGACAAAGTAAGCAAATGACGCTAGTTCGGTGAAAGAGTTTACTTGGACATCAACAGGAAATAGCCTCACAAAGTTGATGAGCATCGGCTGTGGGCTTATTTAAGATTGATTGTAAGACGGCTGCTAGTGTTTTTTTTTGCCTTTAGGAACTGGCTCTAGACATTATAGCCAATCAGTAGACAACCAATAACAAAAGTAGACGCTCGGTGTTGAACGTTTCAGAGTCTCTCACATATCATTTTCGGGTTAGGAGCAACGAAACAAGGGCGGATCCAGGTTAGAATTTAAGGAGTGCTCGAGTCTCTGATACTTTACATACATTGCTTAGTTTAGTTTCTAAAAACGTCCTTTTGGCAAACCATTGAATTCGCGATTAAACCGGAGATGGTCAAACGCGTGTTCGGCCTTAGTAACAACATGCTCGAAATTTTTCGTCGGCAACTAAGACCACTTTGTAAATTTTAATATTAACTTTCGTAAAATTCTTACCAGTATTTTTCTTTTCAATTTGTGTATACATGATATTCATCTGTCTCCTTTATTGCTGGCGTGAATTCGACTGTTTCGTGGGTGTTACTGTAGCTTACGAGATCAAGTTAACTCATCTGTTCTGTTTGCATATTGGAGCCGACCACGTTTTGGAACTAGTTCGAGTAAACGGATGGTAGATTTCCGAAGACAAAAATATGGACGAAAATGTTACCATATTAACAGGAATGGTCAAATTTTTCAAGGACGCTCTAAGTTGTTTACTCAATGTATTATTAACTTTGATCGAATAATCCTTAATAGGACTTTGCTGTTTCATTTAAAATTTCTAAATTGATCATTAAAACAGCCAACTTGCAGCAAAACTTTAATCAGTTAAGAAATGAATTGAACTATAACATGCATACATAGATTCAAGCGAAAAATCTTGCTATTTATTGCACAAAAATTGATATAAAGCTTTTAAACACTTCCTTAGATACCGACAATAAAATTTCGAATCACCTGCAAGCTAAGACCGAACTCGTAATTGACTATTTCCCGTTTAAGCACTTCCAGGATTTTTGAATTTTCTTTGAGCATGCTCGATTCCGAGCGAAGCTGATTCTCTTGCCAGGATTAGGGGATTTTATTAGCAAGTGATCTCTTTGTGAGAGTGGGCTCCCGTTACCTTCTCTCACCAATAGTATTTTGGTGTGGTGACGCGAGTTTGAACTCTCAAGCTCTGACTTGCAAGATCGTCATCTTATCCACTATGCCACGTTTTAATTACGCTTGACAATAGGGGGTGCTTCCGCCAAAAGTCAGCACCCGTAATGTCGAAAGCTGATTGGCAACTTTCCACTTGTGGGTGCTCTAATGTTTACCAATACTTAGAAATATACAAACTTGTGTAATATTTTTTACTCTGGGTTGCCTGTGGCGGTGTCATTTTAAATAGACCCAGAAGGAGGCCAAAGACGCAATTGCCATGGCAATTTCCTTAGATTTCATTACATTGTGTAGACAACTGAAAGTTTGGTGTTGATGGTGTTTTGAGCAAAAATTTGACCATGCTGATGGTCATATTTATGGAGCAATCGTCTGTTCTTGAGATGGAGGGGTTAGAGAAAGTGTTTCTTTCACGTTTTCAAATATTATTCTGTCGGTGAGGATAAAAGAATCGCGTGATTGTTTGTTGAAGCTTATAGCATTATTGCCTTTATTTACCTTTGCATGATTTAAATATATACTTGGTCTGTCTGAAGAAGAGGATTTCATTGAACTTTGCATAACTCAAGGTAAGCAAGACAGAAAATGTTGTTTCAAATAGACTTAGAGAGGCAGTAACAAGTAGAAAGCCAAGAGCAAGAGAGCACTCAGTTGCAAAGGAAATTGAACATTGACGATACACATACCGGTATGGTTTCTGATTTTCTCTTAGAGATGACCTGTAGTATAGATCGTTGGCGCCAGTAATTTAGTCTTGTTTTTCTTAGTACACATTTTAACACTGATGTCGTTTCAATAGTCGATGTCCGTGATACTTTTTGCTACAGGAAGCAACTTCTATTGGGCAAATTATTAATTGATACAATACGATGTAATTTTTTTGTAACACAATACCATTATGGCATGCATTAACTTTGTCAATGCAGAACTATTTTGAAAGCGATGTGTACGTGTACGCCCTTATAGTTCTAGGTCTTGCAACTGAAATACCTGGTGCTGTCACGGAAGTTCATAAGATACACGCTATAACCCATGCAATATGATGACGATGTAGATTATACCTCAGTTTTTAGATACACAAAACACACTATATATGCTTTACTAGAAGTAATTATTTGATACTTCAAGTATCGAAGCCTAATTTATGCCATATTGCAGAGCAGGAGAGCTTCGTGATAATACCTGATATACCTAGATGCAACTGCAAGCATGTTTACCGTGGTTGATAGATTCCGTTAATATTACCAATTCTAATTAGTTTATTTTCTTCTATTATCAAGGATTGACAGTTTCATTTCTATCAGCAATTTTGATCACTAAATTACCATCATGGAGATTGTATATGTCTACACAAAGAAAAGAAGTGAGTTTGGTAGGCAGTGTAATTTCACTGACCGCCAAGCAGAACTACATGTTGATATTCAACCTGATAACAAGCTTGCAGGAGAGTTTGTGGAAAGAAATCCCTGTAACACAGCTATTCAATGTGTCCCAGAAATGTCTGAACATGAGGTGAGGCATTCAAAGTGAATAATAATCTGCATGTTTTACCCTCAAATTGATGTAAACATGTATTTGTAGTGACTTGAAGTTAAATTTCCTTAATTTTGCTTGCTTCTTCTTTATCTGTGTCTTGAATGTATGATTATCAACTAAAACCACACCAAATCAATTGTTCATTTTGCCTGATTTCTACATCTTTTCCTTGCCGAACATTTTTAAAACTGAAATGTTCTTTATCGTTGTAATAATTTTTGATAGCTGCAGGAGAAGTACAGCATGATTTTTAATAATCTTATGTCAGAATTAACTTACCCTAATTGATGTTGGACAAGAGTTTGAAGTAAAAAGAACTCTTTGTTTTCTGTTATGTTTACCCTTTTGGAAATACCAACATCTGCCAATAGAATTGAAAGAGTTACATTAAAGAGTTGTGCATGTCAAAACAACAGAAAGATAACCTACTTTCTTTGTCATAACATCAGCAAGCTGTCTGCAGTAAGACCATGAGTGGAATTACTCCTATACATTTCATGACAGCAATTAAGACAGAAAGTGATGTTTATAACTTGTTTCCTGTTTCCTAACATTGGCATTTAGTGTTTAAAGAAGGCATTAAAAAACGGTTCCTTCAGTGAAGTCAAATAAGCCAAGAGAAAGAAATAACATTAGTAAAGATGCTGATGTATCACAACAGGCTTCAAAATCCTGAAAAATGAAGTATGTCTAAAAACATTTCTCAAAGGCTAAATCTTTCCTTGAAAACTTGCAAAATTACACTGAAACATTCTCCAAGGCATGAATTCAGTACTATGGAAAGAAAAACCTATTCTCCTCGAAAGGAAGTACCCAGAGCATATTGTTTTCATAATATTTAAAGAAAGATCACTGATTTTTCATCTGAAAAACTTTTGGACCTCAAAAATGCCCTATATGCTTAAAGCGTCCCTAGCCAAGCAATGTGTCATTCTCCACAGGAACACAAAATGCTGTAATGAAATGATTCTTAATTGTTCTTATTAGCTGGCTTTGACCCATCTATCCTTCCAGAAAGTTCCCATAAATCTATTCTGTCCCTTTTGTTGATTCATACTCTCAAGAGAAAAGGCTTCTTAGAATTAAATAACTAAAGCTCAGAAGCAAGTAGTTTACTGGTCGAAAGGTCTCCTCTAAAGGCCTTAACTCATTGACTGGTTCTCTTCTCGTCGGGTCTTGTCAGGTCTCGTCAGATTCCATGGAACCTGATGGGAGCAGCTGTTGGTAGATGGCTGGAAGGTTGTGGCCACTATCACAATTGAGGGGTTGGTTGGTGATGTAGGATCTCAGCTGCCTCACGTATCTTCCTTTTCTAGTAGTGTTGTTCCCTTAGAATGTTTGTAATACATTGTCACAAATCTTAATGGTAATTTTGAGTTTTGTACCATAATTTGAGTGTAAAAGTTCAATAGTTATTATGCAAAATGAAGAAAGTTGCCTACTTACTGAGATAGAGTTTCAAGTACAAGAAATACTCGATACCAGAAGTAATTCAGTAGTTGCCATAAACAAGCAATATGATGCATATTCAGCAAATTAGATTGTAGATCACTGTGATGTCATTACCAGAGAATGTGGTTGCGTGATGCCAAGGTGTCATTTGGTTTAAGTTTTATGAGTTGATCTCAGAATTGTGTGGTAAGGGGATAGCATCAGTAAAGGGTAAAATATTAAAGGTCTTTTTAAAGTTTGCAACCTTATATAGTTGTTAGACATGTAATCTAAATATAGTGGAAACAAGTATCCATAAGCAGAATTGAATGAGCCTTCATATAAAAGATGCTTGGCATAAAGCTTACCTTGGAAGAAAAATAGAAGCAAAAGCATAGAGGACTTAAGACTGGAACAATCTCATGCTGAAATTGAAAGAGGAAGTTCAGCAACAAAGTTGGTCTGAATGAAGATGATGGACAGGATAGGAACAGATGGATGCTGTAAGTTTCATTGTGATACAGAAGTCAGTGACCCCATGTAAGTAAGGACTAACTTTAATATACACTCATAGTAAATAATGATTTGTTCTTATAGATCAACACTGAAAGATTTGAAACAGAAAGTAGAGGCATCAACCATGTGGAAGGAGGATGGCCAAAGGATATCAATCCAGCTGAGATGGAGCAGACAATTAGGTTCAGGAAAAAGGTGGAAAAAGATGAGGCCTATATGAACACAATTCAAGCTCTTGGTGGTGTAAGTGGTGTCAATACATTTAAGGGTTATAGTCTTACTTTTATTCACGCTTTCATGAGAGACTGATTAGTAAGATAGGTGTAAGATATGTGTCATAAAGTATCATGAACAGTGAGAGTGATTTCATCAGCATTACATTATTGATATATCAGCAACTAGTTATTGTCATTTAACAAACGTAGTATATCTTCTGTTAGAACCTTTTTAATGCAATAGTAGACATTGATCATTATTACCATCAGCCACTTCTTTACATTATCTTCATGTACACTTTGTATACATGAATAATTTTGTCTCATATGTATGTCTGATAGAAACATTAAATACAGCAAGACCTTGTTATGTGAGAACGATAGAAAGTAACAGAACCATAGTTTGAATAAAGCTTCCTACAAAACCATACAGACAGTGTGAAAACCATCAAAGATCACAACAAAAAGTTCTGAGGTCATTTTTAATTTTGTGTAATGTACAATTCTATTTTGGGATTGATGCATTTGTATTAAAATATGTTTTTGGTTGGTAGTAGCTGTTTTCAAGTGATTGATGCTGATGCTTGATACTTTAATTTCTTGTTACTTTTTATCAGGTAATGGAACACTGTATTCAGCAAAATAATGCAATTGACATTTATGAAGAGTATTTTGAAGATGTTATCTTTGACTCGTTCAATGAGAGTCCATCTGCTAAGACAATAAATGTATTCAGGTAAGCAGTCTACTTACTAACAAGTCTACATTTTTTGTTTCTTTTCAATTTACATATCATACCTTATCATACATTTTGAGTGGCCTTTCTTGAATACACAGATTAAGAAGATGTTTTCGGACTAATCTTAGAATGTTAGATCTAGATTTAATGTCTAATGCCTTCCATTATCAAGCTTGGATATCTTTAGCTATAAGTCAATGCTTTAACTTATAATTTATGTGCCCATGTTATCATTTTATTTTCTTACTTAGACATAATAGAATGTATACATTGTGCATGCTCTCAACTAAAGTGTGAAGTATGTAGCTTCTTCCTCTTAACAGGGATCCAAATGAGGTGAAGAGGACAGCAACAACCATATCTTGGTATCCAGATGGAGCAAAGAAATTAGCAATTGCTTATTCTGTGCTTGAATTTCAAAAGTCCACTCCAGATATGTGCATGGACTCCTACATTTGGGATGTTGGTATGTTCATTATGTCTCACTTTTGTTGTTGAAATAAAGTAGCAATTTTTTGTATCCATGAGTATGGTGCTTGTTTATCTTCATAGTTGATTTGTTAACTATGATATTGATATGAAATGTAGGTTTTTGCTTTTTGACAGCTTGATAAACCTCTTTTCATACATTTGCTTTGAGGAAAGTAAGCTTATGATTCAACAAAGCATTTCTCATTTTCCTTAAATACATATCTACTGGCAAGCTTAGTTCTGAATTTGATAGTATATTTAAGCATCAAATAATAAAGGAATTTAAGTCATGCAGCTTCATATTGAGCAGTGAATTAGTTTAAAAGTGTTATGTATTGATATGACAGAATTGATGAAAATGACTTGTTAGTTATACATACGTTGGACAAATGCCACACATCAAAATTTCAGGAGTACTAGGGGATAATGTTATGGGTTATGACTGTTGATACACATAACAAAATACATTGGCCTTGAGCAGATGTAAACATGGTTGGGGTACAGGTTTTGATGACCTGTTTGGCATGTGGAGTAACCTATTTTAATATTTTACAACCAGCTCAGGGAAACAGTTAATGCAAATATTGCAAAGTTTGCTTTTATTTATCACAACTTGTTCCTATTTGTCTCTTCTAGAAAATCCAAACAAGCCAGAGTTAGCTCTTAAACCAGTTTCACCTCTAGTTTGTCTTCAGTATAATCCTAAGGATCCTCATATTTTGGTTGGTGGATGCTACAATGGACAAATTGGTAAAATATCTCATGTCTTCTATCCATGAAATCATGCCTCATAATTGCTGTCTCCTTTATCACAAGATGAACATAGCGTTATATTGATGTTATTTTTCCAACTTTTGGACTCTGTTAAAATAGTTTTAACGTGATTTTATTAAAATCACAAGTAATAATGCATTACATTACAAGACATAGAAAACTATGCTTAATCTTCACTTCATGTGTAAATGGAAGTGCAAATAGAATGTTAATGAGTGATTTGTGCAGACTTTGTGTGCTATTTGTAGCTCATTTGCATATAATAATGCCTACAAGTTAGTTTTACTACTACACAACTTATCTGAAGCATCAATTTGTTTTCTTCAAAGCTGATGTCCTAATGAAACTATCCATCTTTGGATTGTCAATTTGCAAAGTCTTTACAACTGAGGCAGAACTGGTCATTCTGAAGCAAGGCCTGACATTTGTCATCTAGCTGCACCATTTACCTTTTCTCTAAGGCAGTGCAGTTGGCAGCAAGTCCTTCCCAGCAACTGGCAAAGATGTCCCAGAACCACATGAACTGCTTTGAGTAGTCTTTGTACTGCTTAATCTTGCCTCCCTGTTTTCTTGTGCCTCTGCAGCTGAAGAATTGTTTGAGAAGATGGTTGTCTTCCATTGGCATCACTTGGCCTTACCACTCAACTGAGAATGCATGATCAAGGCCTTGATATCAAGCAGAGAAGCATGGTGAAGGATCTCCTGGTTTGACACCTGGTCTTCCCAGTGGATACCCAGGAGTCTTTCAAGGCAGCAAATATGGAACTGCTCCAGTTTTGTATCTTTTGGTTGTAAGGAGGCCAAGTACCGCAGCCATACAGGATTGATGAGTATCACAGTACCACAGCTCTGTAAACAGCAACATTTGTTTTTGTCTGATGCTACACTCATGCCTCACTCTTGCCTAATGACACCAGAAGGATGTATGTTTGATGCTATTGGTAACAGGGAAATGCTAAAAGACATTCCTGTTCTAGATCACCCTGGCCATCATGCCATTGTGGAGAGACCTTGCAACTCTGATGAACTTCAGGATGCATGCTATTTTAGACAGGATGGACCAAAGGCCAGGTATGCTGACAGTGTCAAAGACCTTGGTTAAATCTATAAACAGCACGTACAGGTACTTGGTGCTATTCGATACAATTTCTTGCAACTGCCTGCTGGCAAAGATGATGTCAGTGATACCTCTGTTCTTGCTGAAGATGCAAGGACCCTTTGTGACTACACTTTCCACTAGGTGCTCAGTGATCCTGTTCAGCAGCATGCATGCAAGGATCTTCCCTGTGACGCTGAGGAGGAATGTGCCTCTGTGGTTGTCCCAGGCAGCCTTCTCATCCTTGTTCTTTTACAGGTATTAGATGTTGGCATCTTAGAAGTCTTGCGGCAGATCCCCTTTCTCAACAAGCTTGGAACAGACTGGTCAACTGGTTGACGATAGCCTCACCTCCAACCTTGTAGAGTTCACAAGGGATTCCGTCCGACCTTGAAGCTTTGCTAGTCTGGAGTTGGCTGATAGCTTTCATTGTATCCTCTGTTGTTGAACTCTTGTCGAGGCTGGGGGTCAGAGGTTGCTGTAGCATATCCTGGAGTGCCTTCTTGTCAATGGTGGATTGTCTGTTTAGCAGCTGACTGAAGTCTCCTGTCCAGTGCTCAAAGATATGCACCTTGTCTCTTAGCAGGTTCTCATCATCCGCACGAATTGGGCTCATGGTGCTGGTAGGAAGGCCCATTGACTGATCTCAGGACACTGAAGAAGGGCTTTGTGGAGTATTTTTCGATATAGCTCTGGAGTTCTTCTTTTGCCTCCCACCAAGTGTCCTTGGTTCACCTGATCTCAGTTTATGCCTCACTTTGCAGCCTCTTGAAGTGCTCATGCTTTGACATGGGGGGTTGTCGCTCAGTCAGTTTGCACGGGCTGAGATTTTCCTTGTCAGAAGGTCGAGAATGCACTGGTTGCTATCATCAAACCAATCCTTTTGTTGTTTTCTGCAGCTGCCCAGAAACTGATTTGGCAGTATTGTAGACTGTGTCTCTGAGTGCTGTCCATATAGATTTGGAATCATTGTTGACTTGTTGTAACTGCTGCGAGTTCTCTGAGAGCGTGTCAGTCACGGGCGTTGGACCTGCTGGCTGTTAACCTTGTTCTCATCAAGCTTCTTCTTCCCACTGCTGAGCTGTTTTCTATGCTTACCTGCAATCCTGAAGGATCCTTCGCATCGTTGCACAACGTGAGCTGACCAGCAGTCTGTTCCTCTCATATTCTGGGTTACCAGAATATCACTTATGTCACTGTCTTGTGATGATGAAGTCCATCCGGTGCCAGTGTTTGGAGCGGGGGTACAACCAAGAGGCTTTGTTGTCCTCTGGCTGTTCAACGAGCGTGTTGTTGGCAGTCAGCTTTTCCTCGGAGCACAGACTTAACAGAAGGAGTCCGTTTATTTTTTTCTTTCTCATGCAGTGGGAAGCCAGTATTGATAGCCATGCAGTATAGTTGTTCCCAACTTGGGCGTTCAAGTCACGCAATAAGACTAACTTGTCATTTCCTGGTGATGAGTGGAGGATGTTACCGAGAACCTCACAGAAATATTCTTTCTCTTCATTAGTATATATAATCATTTGGATGTTGGCATTGATGTTCATCAGATGGGTGTTGCAAGCCAGATGGCTATGCAAGGAAATGAGCGTATCACTGATTCCAGTTAAAAGTGTTACCAGCCTACTGACAAGAGCTGTGCGGATGGCAAAGCCTACCCCAGCTTCTTTAGGCTCATCCAATTCCTTGCCACACCAATAAATTTTGTACCATACTACACTTTGCCCAGCCAGCTGCGGTATTCTGGTAGGGAGTGTAGAGGCAAGCTTTCATTAATTCACCTTATCCAATACATAAAAACAGACAAATTTTCCCAACTGGGATATTCATTTTCCAAGTTACTTCACCCTAGACATTGGTATCAATTTGCACATGATGCTGCTGTTTTGTCTGGTCAAGAATATGAAAATCAACTTTTGTTAAATGCATTTACTTCTTGGTGCACGTGGTGCAGAATGACATTGCGTGTTGATAAATGTCAGGCCTTTGGTATGACAATCAAGTTCTATGTGTAAACAAATTCTACCCAAACTATTTGTTTATGGAAAGCTGACCCCTCCTGTTCCATTAAATGATAGTTTTCGATACCTTGGTCGTTTCTTCAATTTCCAAATTGATTGAAACTTGTGACAAAATCTTGGACAAAATTGACTGTCTACCCCTTCATCCTAAAAATAAACTTAACATATATCAGAGATATTTTCTGCCAAAAATTTCATGGCACTTAACAG